>VZTU01021934.1:30072-77861 GCA_013400835.1 Zapornia atra | reverse complement strand
CACAGGGCAGCTAGCCCACGGAGTTCCAGCATTCCTTTTTCTAACTGGCAGTGTGTCTTAGCGGGGTAGGATAGCTATTTCAATTAAGTGCTGTGTTTAACCTGTGAGGGGTCACCTTTTTATGGGGGTGTGCAGTCAACCCTCTGCTGGTCCTGCTGAGCATGCCACCCTCTCCTCATGTAAAAGCTTCTAACTCTTTTGGTTGGTTGGTTGTCAACCAAGCTGCCAGGAGCAGAGATCTGCATAATCCCTTTATCCAGTTGAGTAATACAACTCCTACATGGGAGGGTTACTGCCTGTCACTGAGAGCATAGGTTTTGGGGTGCAGTTGCTAGAGAAGACACCTGACAAATAAACATAGCCAAATGCCTCCATTAAGAGACATGGATGCGCTGTAACCTGAAGCAAGAGTTTTAGTTGTGGAACACAGGCTTGGGGCATAATAATCTTTATGTGCATCTGCTGGCATTTCACAATGAGGCAAGTGAGTTTTGTGATATACAGGACATGATATGTGCAAGAGAAGTTGGTATCCTGCCTGTCCAGAGGCAGTGGGTATCTTTATTTGCTTTCCAGTAGATTTGCTATTCTTCTACTTTTCAGATTGTAGTTTTACATTTAATAGAAGAAGTAAAAATCTGGGAAGCATGATGCAAGCTTCCTGAAGAATTATGGTTCACAAGATAGACTGTATAGTGACTGAGCCTAGTTAAGTGCCCAGTTCTGACAATTTACCCATTAAATGGATCACTAGAAAGCATCATCTGAATCAATCCCTTTACCACAGCAGAACTCCATCAGACAAAATTTAGTGTATCTGGCATTTGTGCTTTAGGAAGAAAATTTGCCTCTGACTCTTCCATTATGGCAACAGAAGCCTCGAAGCCAGAATCAAAACTCAAGGCTAGCTTGGTGGCCATTCAGCAGGTATTCTTCATTGTAGTGCTGGGCACACAGGGGATTGATCGCTCCTCCTCATGTGTGCACCGTTCAAAGCAAAATTTCTCATGTTTATAAATACTAGCTATATATTCCTTATAATTTCTAAGAAAAGGGCTATGCAAATTATTTTCAGGAAGTCATTTACATTAACTCTTTCCAGATAGAGCATGCTCAGTGACACTCTGGTGGTCTTCTGGTGGCCTTCAGGGATGAAGGCTGAACATCTTCCTCTCAGTGAACTTTTTACCTCTTCTTTCATCACATGCTCTTTACAGTTTTCTCCATAGTATCTTAAAACACATTCCTGCAGAAACTAGTTAGGAACCCCTTTTCACTGAAAACAAGATCTACTCTGTCTCTTAATTGGTTGCTGGGATCAGCATTTATTACTTCCTTATCTTCACTTTATCTCCAAGACTGTTCCACTGTTATGGTTAAATTCTGTAGCTACTCTAACAAAACCACTCAAAGGGCTATAGCCAAACTTCACTAAAACCCAAAACATGCAAATACTTTATATTCTCCTTATACTAAAGCTACATTTAATTGTCTCTTAAACTACATCTATATCAATCTATCCAGTACTATGTATTTTATCACAACACAAGGATCAAACAACTCAGCATAATATTTCAAATAAGTATGTTCACAAACAATAGGTAACAGCCTGTTAAGGATTTTAGACTAGGTTTAGCTAAGCAAATCTGTTGGCAAGATACTTTGGTATCATTAAAATACCAGAGAGTGAAACAATAACCTGTACTCCAGTTCTGCTTAAGCCTAGGGAAGTTTTAGAAACACATGTTCCCAACAAGTTCTTTCTCAGGAGCTCAACTATGAAAAGGAAAGATCATTTGAAGCACAGGTAGGTATCTGTGATGTTGGCATCCAGAAGAAAAAAAAATCCAAGACAGACATCCTAGACCTTTGTTTAATGTCAGTTAGCAACAAGTTAAACTTTGTTATAAATTCAAAAATTTCTTAGTATATAATGCTAAAAATTAATCTTAAAGTAGGAAAGGGAAAGTCCGTATTCTTACAATGTTTCTGTGCACATTAAACAAATATTTTACAGAAGTTGGTATGTTGTCTTGTATTATTTTGGTCTTCAAGCTGTCACAACTTGCTTGTTTATTACAGTGGAGATAGTGACTTATGCAGGACCTTTCTCTGCCATGACAGGGAATGTAATATTTGCACCATTAGCTGTTCCTAAAGTAACAGAAATGCAGACTTATGAAAGAGGAAAAGGAGAAGAAAGCATGATGGGTGAAAGGGTAAGATGAGATGAAAAGGGTACATTATTTATGGAGTTTTTAAACTAGTTGGTAAGAACTTTCACTGCTGTTATGTAAAGGGAAGTAGTAGGTGGGGTGAGTACCACAATAGACTCAGGCAGTTCATATATCTTAATGATGCTTCATTACAGGAAAAACCCACAGAGTGGTTAAGCCAGAATACCGTTTGTAACCTGCAAATGCAGAAGCCTCAGGTAAATTGCTTCCCAGTGGCTGGTGTGTCAGGAGTCTGTTGGGAAGCATTTCCATATGTCCTTCATGCAGTGGAAAGGTTACCCTCTTGCTCTGTGTTTTGAGGCAGTCACAAATCCTGTGAGTGTAGGATGGGGGAGAGAAATGGAAGAGTGAAAGTGAGGACTTGTATGTTGAGATAAAAACAGGTTAATAGGATAAACAAAAAACAATATGATATATAAAACCCAAGTGATGAACAGCACAATTTCTCACCACCCGATGTTGATGCTGTGTGAGGGCCCCAACTGCCCAGGCCCTCAGATGCCCCTCCTGCCCCCAGTTCTAAACTGGATTGTATGGTATGGAATATCTTTTTCGTTGGTTTGGCTTAGCTGTTCTGTCTGTCTCCTTCCAGCTTCTTGGGTGCTCCCCACTTTCTGATTGGCAGGACAATATTAGAAGCTGAGAAGTCCTTGACTTTTTAGCAACAACTAAAACATCAGTGTGTTATCAACAGGACTCTCATCCTAAATCCCAAACCCAGCACTACACCAGCTGCCAGAAAGAAAATTAACTCTATCCTTGCCAAAACAGGGCAGTGGTACAGATCTGCTATGCAGCCTCTTTTTACTCCCAGAATAAGCTAGATTTATGCTGAATATATCTGACATCATGCAGTTAGAGTTGGGTCTGACACTACTAAGACATTATCTTTTATCACAATGATTACATTAGTCAGGAGATCAGTATTCACAAGCATTATCCTTTATGCTTTTGTCCTTTGCATAACAGCAGTATCCTGCTGTGGTTTCCTGCTAGAGTACTGCAACAGCTAAGTGAAATAGATATTCAAGTGCTATATTGTGCTAAACCATCCAGGAAGAACAGCCTTTAAGAATACATTTATCCTAGGCTTACGTAAACAACCTTCAGCTCAAGAACAGAATTTGACTGTATAGTATGCAGAAGTAAGATTGAGAAAAATCTGATGATGATGGCAGAAGATTTCATAAACTTATACTACACCTATATATGAACATCTCAGTTTGAAAATACCTGTTGTCGGGTATTTCCTTTGTTACTCCATTTCACCATAGATAAGAAGCCCTAATTTTCCTCTCAAAGTGGAGGAGAGGGAGAGGGTGTCAGTCCCAGCAGGGGGGGATGCCTGTTCCTACTGCTACTGATGGTTGGCAGTAAGTGCCTCTCTTAAGCTGCACATGCCCCTGTGTCTCCTGGGGTGGCAGCATGAAAAGCGTGAGGGAGATGTATGCAGCTGATTTGCCTTTCTTCTGCCACAGGCAAGTGCTGCAGCCTTTTAGTTCCCCTCCTCTAAATACCCAAGGCTGCTTTGCTCCGCCCCGCCCCCCTCCCCACTCTGACCTGACTCTGCATTTCATTTATCAAGTTCAAGCTGAACATTATGAATGCCTTCTCTCTCCCCGCTCCTTACCAGATTAGTATTGAAGAGTTACTTGTAATGCATTAAAGCTGACTCGGAAATTAAATTGATTTTTGGTACAAATTAGAATGCAGGCTATTAGGAACAGACTGGGCATCAAAGGCTGCCGGGCTGGCGTCTCTCTGCCTTTCCAGCAGTGTGCGCGCTCCCTCATGTGGCTCCTCAGCCCAGTGCCTGCTAACAGAATGGGCCTGGCCTCTTAAAATCCTCTTCTCGTCACACGTTTCCCTTGTGTGCGGGAAGATTCACTGTTTTATGTCTATTATATTTTGTTTATATCGCATATGATTCTGTCTTTTTAAAAAAATATAGGAAAGCAGGTATCTGTAATAGGAAATCTGGCCTTTCACAGTAAGAATTTGAGGAGTTTGTCTTTGCATCTTCTGGAGAGTACAGACAGATAGATGGCTGGTTATATAGATTGTGTAGGCATGGTGCTGGAGCAGTGTATTAAATCCATTTTTTGCCTTGCTGAAACTGAGGGAAGGTAAAGTTCCATCTGTAACTTCTCAAAGCAGCTTGAGGTCTGCTCTGAGGAAGAATAAATATGTATGCATACTGGTTAGCCATTACAGCTTTCACCAGTCTGTATAGTTAGATGATTGAGAGGCCAGGATCTAGTGCAGAATTAATAAACCTTACTTAATAGGCTTGCTACCACTGTCGTCTTAATTTATAACTGATGATTACACTGATGGGCTTTCAGGTGTAGCTAAAATGGGGTTTTGTTTCTGTGATGCATGGATCTGAGACCAGAAATGAGAAAATACTTGTCTTCATGTATCCTATTGTCTTCAAGATTTATCTGATTGACTTGCATTGATACACTCTCAATACACTGTGCCTTTCATTTGTTTTGCTCTGCTGGTGAGGTGTGTACTGAGTACCAGGGATTGGTCATGGCTGATATCTTGAACAATGTCTGTGTGTCCATCTGTGATTACTTTTTCTAAGGCATGCTGAAGCCTTCATAAAGGAGCACGCAATCAGGCATGTTTTTTCCTTATGTCACATGCGTTTATTTTGGCAACCTTTCAGTAATGTCTGCCAGATAAGTCTTAAATATTCTTGATGGGCTGTTGGACACAAATTCTAATTATCCTGATAGAGATAAAATACAGAATCACAAGGTTGGAAAAGACCTTTAAGATCGAGTCCAACTGTTCCTGTCCTATGCTAAACCATAGTACCTGATGTACCCTTTTTAAAAACACATCCAGGGATGGTGACTCAACCACCTCCCTGGGCAGCCTGTTCCAGGCCCTGACAACTCTTTCAGTGAAACATTTTTTCCTAGCATCTAATCTGAACCTGCCCTGGTGCAGCTTGGTTCCATTTCCCCTTGTCCTATCTCCTGTCACCTGGGTGAAGAGACTATTGCCCACCTCTCTACAACCTCCCTTCAGGTAATTGTAAACAGTGATAAGGTCTCCCTTCATCCTCTTCAGACTAAACATCCCCAGTTCCCTCAGCTGTTCCTCATATGATTTGCCCTCCAGCCCCTTCACCAGCCTGGCTGCTCTTCTCTGGATGCACTTGAGGAATTTCTGTCCAATTCTGAATCCTCTTTCAGTACTGAGATTAAAAGATCTGGGTATATATGTACATCACACAATACCAGTCTACACCTCCATTTCACATGATGGCTCCTATTAATCATGGCTCATGGTTCTACAGAGATAGCTGTAAATAAAATGCTTTCCTTGAACCCATTGCAAAATAATGGAACTTCACAACTCCCAGAACTATGTATGACTTTCAGTTTTTCAGTTGCCTGAAAACTTCTAAATGATGGCATAGTAAAACAGGAGGGGAAAGGTGTCGGAAGGCCGCCTTTTCAAAAATATTATCGCAATACCTGACGTTGCTTCTAGTGTGAGGAGATGCTGATAGCCACATGGCATTACATGCTTAGGATGTTTAAGAGTATATAACAGTGCCTAGAGATGCTACATAAATAGTTCAAGTAATACGACTATTTATGGTCACACAAAATAGTCCAGCTCATTAATATTAGATGCATTTATAATTTAAAGTAAAAGCTTGGATATAGCTGTGTCTCTTCTGCCCTGAAGCTACATCTATTAAAGTTAATAGCAGATCTGGTTTCCAGAGAATTTCTGACATCTACTGACAGTAGTGAGCACTTGCTTCGATAACTGTATTGAAATATCTTATTGGTACCTATTGTTGCAATAATATATGATAGAATAGTAATCATATTTACTTTGCATTTTCTCTAACTGTTTTCTACATCCAGATCAGGGTATTGTTGTAAAAAACATAGTTTTTAAAAGAAATCTGGGAGATCATATGCTACTAATTTCCAAGGTGAAATGGGAAATTGGTAAGAATGAACATGTTGTTGCCTGAAGCAGCCAAAACATTTCCCAGGAACAGCATGTCTCAAACCTTACCTTTTGAACATCATCTCCTGATAACTGGTCCTTGAAACATTACAAAGATGCATATAGATGATCATGTTTTTTGGATAGATAATGAACAACAACAGAAAATATGTCTAGAATGTCAAATATAGGAAAAGTCACTAGCTATGTCTTCCTTTTTTATCTAGACAGTTATTTTTCTTGGAATTTTTAGATTAGCAAAACACTGCCTCTTATGAGTGGAAGCTCTATGTTCCTATTTCTTTTATTTTTCAACTAGTTCTAACTTTCTTTCATGAAGATCATGTTCTTTTCCAGCAGAAAGGCTCAAATTGCGTGGGTTCTGGTGAGTAAAGAGGGAAGTGCAACATACTTGAGATCTCTGCCTTACTGCAAGGAGGTTTGAGAAGGTAGCATCAACTTGGCAGTGGGGAAGGGGACTGCAATGAAGTCCACAGAAATTTAAGAGAAAGATGTAAAATGAGACAGCACTGGTGTGTGTTTTAAATCTAATATGTCCATACGTTTATTTTTTCATGTAATACACGGTTATGCCTGCACATAAAGGATTCATTGGTCCTAAGAATGTCAACTTTCACTGTAAAGCGATTGATATGTGTGCATCGATTACATAGCAAGATTATTTTTAAATACAAACAAGGTGTCGCCCTGCAGAGGGTGCTGTTGGGTTATCCAGCCAAATATTGCTTGTATTTTTATTGCTGGAGTTTGACTTTTTTGTCATCCTGGGGGGTTTTTGGTGTGTTTTGTGGTTCTGGTTTGGGTTTTGTTTCCTTTTATTAATAGTGAGCCTGCATGAATGCTTAGTGATTCAGTTTTCTTCAGGCTTTGCTACATTTTGCAGAAGCTCATCACTTAAACTGTTTGTCCTTCCTTGAGGTGACAATAACATGCTTAGTGCTTTCTCCACAAATGAAACAAGATAGGAAAAGTGGTCTGTCCTGTTCCAGAGTACCAAGGACAATGCTTCATTTGTAAAATGCAGCACATCTCACAAAGGTACAAACTGTCCTAGTGTTTTATCTGGGTATAGAGCACTCTGTGCAGGTGGGAGCAGCACTTCTGCTGTGACTAAGGAAAGAATTGAGTTACTTCCATAGCAAAGAAGACTTACCACCAAAGACATTCTAAAGTATCATAGAGAAGAGACCCCACCTGCAGCCCATGGAGAGGCCCCCATGCTGGAGCAGGTGGAGACATACAGAAGATGCTGAGACCCATGTTGGAGCAAGCCTCTGCCAGCACTTGCAGCCCATGGAGGGAGATAGAAATGAGCAAGAGAGATACACTCCAGAGCAGCTTTGCTGGGGGTGGTAGGGCTTGTGACTCTGGGGGGGACCAGGCTGGAGAAATCTGGGCCTGAGAGGCTGAGCCACATTCTATGATTCTATGACTGCACCCCATAGAAGTTGCCCACACTGGGGCAGCCTGTGAAGAGCTGAAGCCCCGTGGGAAAGGGCTCATGTCGGAGAAGTTCATGAAGGACTGTGTCCCGTGGGTGGGACCCCACACTGGAGTGAGGGAAGGGTGTGAGAAATGACCCCCTGGCTAAGAAGGAAAACAACTCATGAGGAACTGACCAAAGCACCCAGTCCCTGCCCCTCCCTGTGCCATGATGTGGGGGGAGAGGTTGGGTGGAGGTGCTTTAAGATCTGGTAGCACTTCTCATTATCCAACTCTGGTTTCACTTTGTGTGTAGTGTAATAAATTCAGAGTTTTCTTTCCTTTATTCTGTATTGAGTCTGTTTTGTCCATGATGCTAATTGGTTGGTCTTTATGCTTTTCTGCCTTGTTATCTGATTTTGTTGTTAGTGTGTATGTATACATATATATTTACAAATACATTTGTACTGACATTGCCAAGTACCTTTTATAGTTGCCCTTAGTCAATCACCTGTGAGAGCAATTTAAGTTGAAGAATGAAAGTCCACCCTCTTAGCAAGTTAAAGCTGTGGTTTTAACATTGCACCGAAATATGGACAGAGTGAAACAAAGTAAAAACTATGGCAATGACTGGAAGGAGCCAGCCTGCTGGTTAGGTAATGCCCATCCAAGCTAGAGCTCCACAGTCACTACAGAATAGTGTGGAGATGTCCCAGCAGCCATGAGATAGACTTAGTGTCTTTGCCAAAGGACAGTTGGGTTGGATGTGGCAACTTTGGTGCAGTTTGCAAAGAAAAATCATGAAGATCTGGGCTTGTGGGGCTGAGGATCCAAGGGGACAGCTTGTTCTTTGTGAGTCATCTGTGAACAATGGATTAGTGCAGTTCAGTCCTAAAACACTGGCCCAGGAATCTGAAAACCAGCATCTGAACGTCCCCTAGGGATGGACTGTCTAGAGTGTCACTACTTGTAAGCAGGAAGAGGCTTACATGAAGCTGCTCACAGAAAGCGAGAGGGGAGAAGGAATCACTACTGCTTCCTAACCTTCGGTGTCCCCGAAGGTCTGCATTTGAACACTGATGTGTGGGACCTCTATGGTTACAAGTCTGGATTATTTTGTGCACAGCAGTATCCATGGATTTACCTGTGAACTTGTGGAGAGCTCTCTGGATCTCATAATTTTTTGAGGTGTAAGAGTGAAAATAGACCTATCCTCAGTTTCTTCACCAAAACCAAGAGCCATAACTGTGTGATTATGAGTAAAAGGAGCACTAGTGGGCCTATCTCAACACCATGCCTCAAAGACATTGGTTGCATAAAGTGGGTAACAACATCTTTGTATCTTCAGATCACTGGTTGCTTAGATCTTATACTTCATGGCAGAGAAGTCTGGTGAATGCTGAAAAAGATGAGATTCAGAAGATCCTTGCTAAAATGGACATCCATTCCAGTCTCACATGTGTAATGGTGAGCAAAGAGACCTGTAGATTTCTGAAAGGAATGCTTCTTAAAATAGCAACCAAGGCTGCTTTGACCATCCACAAGTTAGTATCTACATGTATGCATGGACCTACCCTAATTTAGAGGATGCTTCATGGGTTTTGCAGTCTAGAGAGTTATTCAGCTTATCTTGAAGCAGATATATGTGTTTGATCAAATGCTAAGTTCTGTGGATTCCACTGCCTGTATCGTCAGAAAACTGTTGATGGTGATGCCTGCTCATCACAACTACATGGCCTTGGGTTGCTGATCCACAGGGTGCAGGTCTCCTACTTGGTCCTATATCAAATTTTTTATCCACCTGTGAACACCTTGAATACCCTTGGATATGTTAGGGGGTGTCAGACACCTACCTCAGTGGGAAAGTGGGGAGACTCAGGCCTTCACAGATTACACAGAAGCCTATACAGTTAATTAGACACCCAAGCATCTAAATTCGATACACCCAAACACGGATGACTGAATGTGGGCTTCAATGAATCTTCCCCATCTTGGTTCACTGACACAATGAATCTGTCACTTCATAAATGAGTTTTGTTGAGGACTTCTTTTTCTCCTTTCCTCCCTTTTCCCATTCCCCCTATTCTCCCTTTTTCCTTCCCTCCACCCCTTTTTCCCTATTTTCCCCTTCCCCTCAATTTTTCCCCCCTTTTCCTTTTTTTTTTTTAATTTTTCACATCAGGAGCAGAATACTATGAACTTTACCTGGACAGCTTAGTTCCTTGGTAGCTAATCACCTGGCATCCAGGCTGTCAGATGTAATAATGCTCTATCTAGATGCATGATCTGGCTCTGGCCCAGTTTTTTATGGTTATGTCAGGTGGCTGGCAGTTTGAGGCAAGCTGTTGTCCGGACTGTACTCTGTGTGTGCATCATGATCATTGGTAATTTCTCATATGAGATTGACATTAACGAATGTGATTCCACTAAATGGCGTAATTTCCTTGGAATAATGTTTTCTAACTGAAAAGCTTTGCATTGAAATATTTTGGGCTAGCACTACTTGGGAAGAATGAGACAAACCAAAGTCTTTCTTCTATAAATAAAAAAGTCTTTAAACATATTTATGCTATCCCAAGTCTGTAGAGGTTTTTTTTTTCTCATTTCAAAGTGAGCAGCTGCTGAAGTATTATGGACCTGAACCAGAGATAGTTAATGCTACTATAAAGTAGCAGAGGAGATAGAGGGAAACTGTTGAGAAAATTACTCCTGAAAAACATCCTGTAACTGAAATAGCTTTCCTTAGGAACAGATCATTAGTCTGAAAAAGACTATTTTGACTCTTCACAAAGAGTGAAGCACTGTCAATTGACAAACCTACTGTTCCTGTGAATCTGTCAAGTCCAGTGCCATTTGTTCCTTCAAACTTGTGGCAGTGATCTGAATCTAAAAGAGTTTTCAACTTGTATTTATCATTTTGTTGGCAACCAGTGGAAAGGAGATGGAAAATGCTGCCAGATCAAGATTTCAGGAATTTGCACGCATTTAGCATTCTGGGGAAACTAACTGCAAGGGATACAAGGCAAAAGGGATCCCAACATAAAGATTCTGCAGTTGTGTCCTAGAACAGCAGGCATCTCCATACAGCTCATTTATCACTGTACTACCTGATCCCCCCAAATTATCTTCACATGTCTCTACAGTGGGACAGCACTGTATCTCACACAAGTAACCATGCTGAAGGCAGAACCCACAGGAAAGTCTGTAGCAGCAGGAGTGTTTTCCTGTCCCTTAGGGCTATGTGAACTCTCCTACTCCTGAAACGGCAACCCCTCCAACAGAGATTTGAACCACTTTTCCTGCTAGGCAAGAAGATATATTTACTGCTGCTAACAAGGAACCAGAAGAAAGAGGTTCCTGCACAGAGAGCCACAGGGGGGTGATTTTTCTGATGGAGAAAGTAATTGTCTTTCATTAAATAACTTGCAATCCCAAACTTCAACACTGCTTTCCTTAGCAGCTATTTTGGGATTCAAGAACATTTGAAAGTTACATTTAATTCCAGTGTCTAATTATTTTTTTAATCCTCATTTTAAAAGGTTGTTGAAATAAAGGTCACAAAATGCTAACTATAAATTTCCCAGGTCGCTGCCTTTCAGTGGCTGTTGCTAGAATGAGCAAAATGTTACAACTATTCTATGGACTAAGTATCCTAAAATATGTGTTCACTCCTACTATCCTAGCAAACATGAAGATCACAAGGCAGAAGGATTTAGTAGACCTTTTTTCCCTGGCTTGATCAACCACTGAGTTGATAGAAGAATCCCTTTCAAATACAGTTTTTAGTAGTAATGGCAGCGCTCGACATTTTTTTTGGTCAGCTAATGACTTAGTTCCAGGGGATGCAGGCAGTCATCATGGCTATCTTTTTTCATAGTGCAGCAGAAAAGAAGTAATTATCAGAAATTCAATTCTTTAAAATTCCAAACAGATAAAAGGTTTCTTCGTCTATCTTGGAGGCAGACTTTCCCTTAATTTTGTGAAAACAGAGCACAGGGGTTGAGTGCCTTCCCAGCTTGTTGTCTTAGTCAGACTTCATCAGCTGTCAGATTTCCATACAGTCATTCTCACACTTGGCTCCTGGTATTACACTGCATTCCTAACAGCAGATTTGGAAAACTATTAGCAAGTGAACAAGTGCGAGTTCTTTGGGGATGCACTAAGTATTTGACAGCTTACATTATGAACCATGATGTCTCTTGGGGAAAGGAACAGTATGGAACTGTACTAGTGCTCTCATTCATTATGCAAGAAATCCAGCTGAAGAAAATTTTGGTACACAGAGTCGTAACTCTAAATGAACAAGACAGATGCCCATAGACACTGTTCAGGTGGCCGAAGACTGAACTTGGGTAATAAAATACCATTTCGTGTTCATGGACATGAATCCATCATGGAATGCCTGGCTGGCAATGCTAGGAGCAGTGCTTCAGCCCACGCAGGGTGGATAAGTGTGCGTGCAGTTAAGCAGGAAAATAGGTGCAGGTAGAAACAATGTGTTGCAAGCACTTGGATGAAGCAACACTCAGAGAAAATAGGATGAGAGGGCAAAATTTGCTTGTAGCTGTAAAAATGTTTTGGCCTGGACAAGGCCATTGGTTATCAGTGAATTATGAAGCATCATAGCTACGGTAGGGCAGAAGGGACATGACAATAAAGGTCTTACCCAGAAATTGGGGAGACAGGTCTACAGGAGAGAGCTGGACGGGTGTTGAGAGCAGAGGAAGCTTAAAGAATGTGGCAGGAATCCGATACCCATAGAAATAGCTGTCTTCTCCTCCCTCAGGCTATCCTTCTGAAAATAGGATAGCTGCTGATAGTGTAGCTCCTTTGTTGATGTTACACAGAAGCTGTGTTTTAGCTGCTGATTTGCCAGAGCTGTCACTCAGAAAACCCTGAAATCTGTACCAAAAATAAATAAGAAACCCTGTTTAACACGGGCTGAATGACAATTAGTTGTTACAGTTAAGTTTGCTGAGTCAGAGGAGGATACATCTGACAGGTCAGTTGGTCGGTATCAGCAGCGTTTGCTCACCAAGGAAGAGGTTCAAGTCAGTGGGAGATGGGTGTGGGAAGTGCTCTTCAGAGTTAAACACAATTGTTCAACAGATTAAATTGCCTTGACTATCTGTGGATTTTTTTTTTAATTAAGTTAGATCATTCCTCCTCCCTCTCTTTGCATTGGTTTTGACAGCTGCTGTTGTTTACAGGAAGCTTTAGGAGAGAAGCTAAGCTACAGACCCAGCAGAGTTCCTCAAGGTCAGCTATTATGTAGCTGTTGTCTATAAACAGCATTGTGCATATGCTGTCAAGGTCCATGGGCTTTTTTCATTCCCAGCAACTGCCATTTTCTGTTAGTGGTAATTGGGAGGTAAATCAGGGCCTTATGGTATATCAAGCCACTGAATCAGAGCTTCACTTCTCCTACTCCCTGTGGTTTGCATGAGCACTGAGAAGCAGTTAGTATGAATTTCATACTAATGCTTAAGGATGCTCAGATATCACAAAAGACCACTGGAATTCAGGAGCAGAAAAAAATACAGCACAAAGGAACACACGTGTTTTGAGGCTTCAAGCACAATAGCAACAAAACCCAGTAAGAGACAGCTATATGAAATACTGTTGGGCTGTCTGGACTCTCTGAAAAAGAAATTAAACTAAGGTTAAACTCCTCAAAGCATGTTCAGACCCATAGTGGTATCATTTTGTAGCAACATTAAGAAGTAGGGCTGCCCTTTCCTGTGCTCTCTAGTGCTGAGCCTCTGTGTGGCCACAGGGCAACCCCAGGCCTAATTTGGATGCAATGATCTTACTTGGAAATGCTAAATTGGTGCCAGACTATGATGGCATGGAGACAGAAGTAAAACGGGAACTGTCAACAGATGTCCATCTCTCTGGGCTTCTAAGCATCCATAGCATGTGTATAATTCACCCACATGGAAAAGCTAAAGTATCAGTGCTCTGTGTCATCTTCTGGATCTGCAATGTCCTTTCCTTTTCTGGTCACATTCCTTAGGTGGTAGTGCATCTGGCAGTTTGCTATGGATTTTTTTTACTATCAAGAAGCCAGCAGTTTTGTGCATAGGCATCTTGGCACTGTGAGGTTGCCTGTGAACAAAGTAATATATTGGTGTGATTGAGCCTGCAGGATCTGAGACCTGAATATCTGTTGTGGTTTTGCATGGCTGGGTTCTGGTGGAGGACCAGGGGCCTCAGGGGTGGCTTCTGCAAGGAGCAGCTAGAAGCTTCCCCTAGACACAACAGAGTAAATACCAGCTGGGCTCAAGGACAGACCTGCCGCTGACCAAGGCTGAGCCCATCAGCGATGGTCACAGCGCCTCTGGGAATCACATTTAGGAGAAAAAAACCTGCAAGCAGCCACTTTGTGCCAAAGGAGGAGGGAGTGGGGAGATGTAAGAAATTCTGCAGACACCAAGGTCAGTGACGAAACCAGGGGGAGGAGGCACTGCAGGTACTGGAGAGAGACATTCCCCTGAAGCTTGTGGAGAAGACCATAGTGGAGCAGGTTGTCCCCCAGCAGCTCATGGAAGATGATGGAGGGCAGAGACCCCACCTGCAGCCCATGGAGGGGCCCCACACTGGAGCGGGTGGAGACATATGGAAGACGCTGTGACCTGTGTTGGAGCAAGCTCCTGGCAGGACCTGCAGCCCCTGGAGACAGAGGGTGCTGCTGGAGCAGATTTGCTGGGGGCACTTGTGTCTCCATGGGGAACCAGGCTGGAGTAGTCTGGGCCTGACAGACTGAGGCACATTTTATGATTCTGTGACTGCACCCCATAGCAGTGACCTATGCTGGGGCAGCTGGTGAAGAGCTGAAGCCCAGTGGGAAAGGGCTCATGTTGGAGAAAAGTTTGTGGAGGACTGTCTCCCGTGGGTGGGACCCCATGGCGAAGCAGGGGAAGGGTGTGAGGAATGGCCCCCTCGCTAAGAAGGAAAACAACTCATGAGGAACTGACCAAAACCCCCATCTCCCACTGTGACACCAGGGGGGAGGAAGGGAGAGAAACCATGAATAAAGTTAAGTCCACGAAGAGGGGTGGGGTGGGTGGAGGTGCTTTAAGATCTGGTTTTACTTCTCACTAACCTACTCTGGTGTCTCTCTGTGTGTAGTGGAATGTAATAAATTAGACATTTGGGGTTGTTTTATTCCACGTTGAGTCTGTTTTGCCCATGACACTAATTGCAGAATGATCTGTCCTTTTATCTTGACTCTCAATATATATTTTCTCCCCTGTCCAGATGATAAGGGGAGTGATAGACCAACTTTGGTGGGCATCTGGCCTCTAGCCAGGGTCAAACCACCACAACATCTTTGTTACTCCTAAACCAAATTTTGTCCACTTCCAGGTCTCCATTTCTTTGAGTGACTTCTGTTGAGTTGCTTATAGCTGTGGGGTCTCCAATGCCAGCCTATGTCCTGCCTTTTCTCATCCCATGCCTACATTCCTCTACACTCCATTTGGTGTTTCCACTGCTAAAATCCTTTCCTGGCATATTCTCTATCCTATATCATAATGTTAGAGTCATAAATATTTCATTCTACGTAAAATGTTCTTTTTTACTTGTAAATATTATCAATATAAAAACTTTGGTCACACTGTGCAAAGAAAAGCAAATGTAAACCAAATTAACCACAGCAATCTGGTAACTGGAAAAGTCCAAGTGAACCAAGTGAAAACAAAGCTACACGCAGGTCAAGACATGCTCAGAAAGTGCAAGCCTGACAATCCGCAGTGTTGAGGCCTTGCAAACTCACTATAAAGTGTGTGGCCTATGACTAGCCGTGGCCACATTTTCCTGGCAGATGCTGTATGTAACACACAAGGAAAGAAGGATGTTTGGGTTAAACCTTTTGGGTGCAATGCCCCCAGCTCATTCCAGTCCCTTCAGTCCTGTCTGCATTTATACATTTATATTCATGTCAGTGCTTTCTCTTTGGCACCAGAAGTGTACGCAGCCCCCTGGATTTCTTTCCCAAACTGCAAAATGTCAGGACAGGCATTACTCTTAAGCCATAGTTACCTTGAGCAGAGACACAGCACGGAAGGTTAAAGCTGAAAAGGAATATAATAAGTGAGGCATGTCTTCAGTTAGAAAACTTAAATAACTTTTTGGAATCTTGATTGCCTCTTTCTACCTGCAAAAGCCATAATGAAACATCTTGTCGTTAAAGCCTTCTGGGCTCATGTTAGCAGTTCAGCTTGTTATACATGAGAAGACATTCTTGTAAGTGGAATTTTGCAAAGGGAAAAATTGGGGCAGGCTTATACCCGATGTCATTATTTAAAGACACACCAATGCTGAACTCAGTGCTTAAAAAATGTCTGCTGGTAGATTAATCAAAACATCTGATTCTTCAGGTCTGAGGGAATGATGTGTTCTTCTTTATGTCAGTGTTGACCTACACCCACGCCACATTGTGCTTTATAGGGTCATCTTCAGCTACAAAAGACTAATGAAGATGCCAGCATTTAGTTAAGGGGAGGCACGTTCTGTTTCAACGACGAAACAGCTAGAGATATAACCTATTTCTTCATTCCGAACTGTAAAAGTAATCCCTGGGGAAAAAGTGCTGCTTGACTTGGGGTTACAGTATTAAGAAATTGTGGTTTTTACACTTCTTAATGTCTTAAATCCATGGTAGAGTGGTATTCCTTCAACTCTTTGCTGTCAAGCAGATGTGGCAGCTAACCAAGACGAATGGGCTGGCAGCTGTCAGAGGAGAGATGTTACAAAGCCTTCACAGGTAGCATTTTGCTGTCAGCTGCATCAGAGGTGTCATGAGCTGAAGTGGCCTGCAGAGAGAATTCTTCTCACTGAACTAACTTGGAGCTACTCAGCAGCATAGATAAAACCAAATTTTGAAATCTTAAGCATGAAGCAATGTAAGCAGAGACCTGATTGTTCATGTCATGGGAAGTGAAGGTGGCAGAAGGGAAGAGATAGGATCCGAAGCTGGGGGAAGGGTGTGGAGAGACCATTTTGCCTCTCCTGCTGCTGCTGGACAATCAGGAGGTGAATCAACAGCAACTGGTGGATCTTGGTTTCCCTCTCTTTCTGCTTCTCTACCCACTCCTTCCCCCATCCTCCCCCTGTCCCTTCAACACCTTACAACCTACATTACTCTCTGGTAGCAAGTGGCATGTGCCCTTGGTGGCTCTCTAGGACTTCTGTCAGGCAAAATAGGCACCAAGTCCACAGGCATTTCAGCACCTCCAAGCAATTCTGCTACTCTCCATGCCCCTTTTTGCCTAGACACAGAATGGTGCCACGGATGTGGGGGACTTGCTCACTGTGCTCAGCAGCGGAAGGAACATGTTAGCACCTGTGTGGCACTTTCCCTGTGATACATGCTTAAAAATAGACAGGTTTTCCAAAATGTCCAATATCTTGCAGCCTGTCCCAGGGCAGCAACCTCCATAGCAGCATTTGTGCATCAATTGGTGACTGCCTCGATGATACAAAGGTTTACTCAGAAACGTCACCTTGGGGATAGAGTCACTAAGCTTATTACAATTAGATCCTAACTTATTTTGTCTTTTTTGCAGCTGAGGTAACATAAACCTACCTGAGACCTGTAGTGAAAGGATCCTGTTCATTCATGAATTCTTAGGCGAAAGAATTGGAAGTCCCTAACCCCATCCTCGGGTTAACAGCATTTGCCAACATGCTTTAAAGTGTGGCTTCTTTGTTGCCTCCACACTTTGCCCTCTTCTTTCCTCTGAATCAGAGGGAAATTCTACAAAAACTGGTGTTATGGTCACTTTTGTGAGTGATCTTGGTGTCTTAGGAAAACATGTTTCAGTTATAGAGAGCTAGAAAGAGACAGAGAGGTTTTGGACTTAAATGTTTGTCCTCTGCAATTAAGTGTGGTGGGAGGCGCAGTGCTGCCAAGGAGATGAGAGGTAGCTTTCAGTGACAGTTTTTGAAATGTTTGTCTTAGCCTAAAAACTTCCAGTGTAATTACCAAAAAGGCCCCTCCTCTTAGAAATACTTGGAAATTCCATGGTAGCTGCAGAATTACAAGTGTAAGGGGAAGGAAGGGGAGGACAGAAAATGTCGCTTGAAGGTTTCATTAATATGCAGAGCTGTTTAATATATCAGTGCTTATATCTATTTATCAGCCTGACAGCTGCTTCCCTTGTCTCCATCCCACTGTTTGTTGACATCACGTTTACTTCTTCATTTCTGAGAATGGAACGTTAAGGCAATAAAAACTGGTGCAAAAACTGACTGGTACAGGGAATAAAGGAGCTAGTAAAAATGAAATCTTTCATTGATTTTTTCTTGAAAGGGAAGGTGACCCTACTCTGTGTGAAGCTGTAACCATGGCAGCAAATCTAGTCACTGGGAAAAAAATGATGCTGCTTTTACAGTAGGAGGTGGAAATGGACACTCTGAGCTGAGTATTTTCAAGCTTGGGATTGGGAGCTTGAGACATTTTCATTTAGTAGGTTTTGACTTTGAGGATGGTTTGTGCTGGTGGATTTCTTGCAGAAAAGGTGTCAGTGGGAAGAGGCTACATTTAGTAATTGGGCCACCACAACACAGAGAAGTTGAGGGATGCTTGCATTAAAAGAAAGCCAAATCCCCAATGAAGATTGTTTCCAATAACAGGTGTCAGGGATACAACAGAGCGTCCCAGATACATGGAGACCAACTGTCAGTTAGATAAAGGACCAGGATGTAGCCATAAATTCAGGCCGTAACCCTTATGGGGCACTTTTAAGTCTCTCAAGTGCTTTACAAAGAGCTAATTCTTATTCCCGCCTGGGAAAGAAGGCAGCACCGGTACTGAGCTAGCAAGGTCAGCTCACTTGCCTAAAGCCAGAGAGAAAAATCTGTAAAGCTAGTGCTGGAAGGCACAGTTTTGGAAGGCACAGTTTTCAACCCCATGCTCAGAGCATTCCTCGTCCTGCACTAGTGGCCCCCACAGCTCCTATAGCGCCACCCCCCCAAAGCTATGCAGGCATGGTCCCTTAAATCCTTGCTGCATGTTTCCCTAAAACCTCTGCTGCTGCTTTTTAGTGGTTGGAGGAACTCCCACCCATGGAGAGAGCTGAGGGGTGCTGAGCTGGCAGCCACTTGTGCCACAGGCAAGCACAGTGCAAGGTAGCCCTTGTGAGTACACTCTCTCCTTTGCGCTCACAGTGGGAGCTGATTGAGAGCCGATACCCCTGAAAAACTGAGCTCCCACTGTCTCCTCAGGCTTGCTTCAGTCAGGTTTCAAAGGCTTTGCTGAGCACCAGTGTACAAAGAGGGCTGGAATGCTCACTCTCTGTTTTACAGGAAAGTACCTATACTTAGGAGGCACAACTGGTTGCAATCTGCGTAGTGCAACTGATCTCTTCTTGTATTTAAGATAAGTGGTCCCTAAGGCCATAGCTGTTCGGTACGTGGAGACAGTTGCTGGGAAACCACATTGAGCCACACAGTTATTTGGAATAGTTTTAATTAATATTAACATACCCCAAAGTGTCAAGAACTGGTGTACAGTCCTGCAACCCAAAAGAAATGTCCATCGTTATATTAAAATGTTAGATCTATCAGGCACTGTGTGCTTAATTTGGGACCTCAGTCCCTATCTGTAATTATATCAAGAGAAGTTGACTTGATTTCCAGAAGCTTGCTTCACAGCAGCACTCCGATTAAAAAACTGTTCTATAATTGCTGTTGCACCAAATAACCACCGTCAGATTAAACCCACCTATCCTTGCAGCGACAGGTAAGGGAGTGGCGTGTGGACAAGCTCATGGTTCTGTGTGGTTTGGACGGGGGCTGCCCTGCAGATGTAATCTCTGCAGTCATGCATGCCCAAGAGGAGTTCCCGGGAGGTAAGAGAAAGCAATACACAGCTCCAAGTGCAGCCTTCAGACCCTAGCAGTGCCAGGAATCCTGCTCACTGCTGCAGATGGGCATGCTGCGCGCTTTCCCCAGTGCAGTGTATGCTTTCTGTATATTATATCAAAAGGTTCAATTTTTTTAAAATCCAAGTGTCTGATCTCCATGCTCTTTGCTGGTTTTACAAAAGGCCGTGGCCTTGTTTGTGCGTCCTGGAGTCAGGGCCTGCGTAAGACTTGCCGCAGAGGGGCCAATCACATTTCCAGTGGAGCCGTTAGGAGATCTGTTCCTCAGCAGGCAACTCCTGTTGCTGTGATGGAGACATCCACTGGGGTTTGTATCTACAGCACTGCCCCCCAGCACAGCCCAAATGAAGTGGGAAAGGGACTTTCAGCCAGCAGCAGGGGAAAAGGGAATTTGCTCCAGTAGGCAGCGAGGAATGAGAGTCTTGAAAAAGATTGGTTTGAGGATAATGATCAAAGGAGAGAAGCAGGGGTTAGAGAAAAAGACAAGTGTGAAAGATAGAGAACCAGAGGATGGGAGGAAAAAGAAATTAAAGAAAAATATGGCAAAGACTTTAATGATCTCACTTGTGGATTTCAAAGGAGGAGAAGGATAAGACTTCCTTCAGCGCTGGGCCATTGCTGGAAGACTTCACTCAGATCCTCTGAAGGTGCATTTTCCATCTTCACTAGTAACAAATGATTGTAAAGGCTGACTTGCAAACCTCTCTTTCAATAGCCTAATCTGCTATTTGTTTGTTTGTTTTGGGGTTTTTTCTGACACCTTTTTTTAGTAGAAATTGGAAGAGAAATGCAAAGAGGCAATAAAATCAGATCCCTCTGCTTCCCCACTTCCTTTCCATACAAAACCCTGCTTTTCTGACTTCATAACTAATGCTGGTGCTGTGTAAAGAATATATATACACAATAGTAAATGGAAACAGGAAAAGGGACAACTGGCTGAAGAAAGGCAGAAATAGAGAAAATAAGAGAACAGAACATTCAATGGCAGAGGAGCATTCACGCAATAGAGGACATGAAAAAAAAATTAAAGAAATTTTAATTTCTTTAAATTCTGGTGCAGATGGACAGATTTAAGCCAGAAAAAAAAGCAGATAGAGATACAGTTAGGGGATGCATAAGGTTAAGCAAGATTTTTGTCTCAAACTTCTATTCAGGCAGCAGATAATACTTCCAATACTGTTTCAGCTTTAGCAAATTGCTTATGAAACCCCTGCAACAAATACCTTTCAAGTGAAAGCTTTAATAAACCTGTATTGGCTGTTTTTGCACAACCTAAGCAGAACTAGCAGGCCATATTTCTAAATGAGTAAAGAAGCTTGTTAAAAGCCTTTGGCAAGATTAACTTTGTGTGAGTCACATTAGCATATTGAAAAGCATTAATCCTGTTCCCACTGGAGATGAAAATGTCCAATTTTGCAGAAATCTTTGATTTTTTGCTGTATTGCAATCAGCTGCTTATTGTAGCCACATTGTACTAGTAGTTTAGTAATTACAAAGCCAAATAATATCAAATAACTTCTTGTGGCATGTGCTACCTGCATATCATTCATAAAATCCTTGTTTTCCTTCGCAAAGGAGATACTAGTAGTGTGCTAAAGGAGTGGTTTTCTGCTGAGAGCTCAGACTAGTCCACAAAACACTCTGATGTGTGCTGGTCTGGATAGCCACGCTATTAAAAAGTTCTTTGGGCTTTGACACGGCTCAGTTCCAAAGTGGATGGTAAATATTGGTGAGTCTGAGCATCTGAATGTGTGTGCATGTGCAGAACGAACAGAAAAACACAGATACATACACAAAGTGCAAAGGAAAACTGCTGGTGTAGAATGTAGGCCTCAGTTAAGGAGTTCTGTCTGTTGAGTTCCTGCACTACATTAGATGGTTTATATAAGAACTCACATTTGGGATCATGAAAATGCTAATCACTGCTTCTGATAACATACATGTGTTCTTTAGATCAAAAGAGCATTAAACTCTTAAAAGCTCTTAGGAGCTTTCAGTGCATCTCCCTCACTGACAGCTGTGTGGTCAGAGCCTGAGCCAACGGGGGATCAACAAACTAATGAGAAAGTCTTTTGATGGAGGTGACAGAGCTGAACGCCCACGTAGGCAGAAGCCTGAGGCAGGTGCCTGTTAGCCTGAGCATACAGAGAGCATCTACTTCAAAAACAAGGCATACTTCGAGTGAGCTAAATCATAAATTGCTTCAAAACTGCCCTTCATTAACAAACCTTTTCTCCTGGCCTCCTTTCTTCTTCCTCTCCCCACTTGCCCATGTGCTGTATTTATTTGGATAGGGGATTGATGTCAGTACTTCTTCACCCATAGTTAATTTCACCATATTGAAAAAGATGTTAGATCACAAAGGGAATGGTGAGGTTTTTTGCTTCTTTTAATTTTAATTAACAGGCTAACTGTGTCCCCACCTGTCATTCATGCTGAAGATCTCGGTTGCTAACTTAGAGTATAGAAAACTAAATCCTGCTCTGTACCAAGTAGGATATGAGGAATGTCATCGGTATGGGTAGGAGCTTGAAGAGAACTGTGGGTCCAGCCTTTTGGGGTGTGAGCCACCTATTCACTGGTTAGGCTAAAGGAAGGAATTTAGAGGAATATTAAACTGTGACTGTCAGGATAATGAATAACATTCCATATCAAAATAATGGAGATCACAGCTTTGCTTTCTTTTTAGATTACCTGCTTGTTCTTCTGCACAACTCAGCTAGCATGCTCTTTGCCAAGGTTGTGTTGTATCAGACACTCTGTTGTACTCATCATTTTGGTTTATGAACAATGATTCCTCAGGGAAACCTTTTCCAGTCACTGCCTTGCTTGCACAAACGTGTGGCTTGAATGCTGACCATCCTTTCTTGACCAGTTACCTTTATTCTCGTTCAGAGTAGAAATGCAGGCATATGTCAAAGATGTAAAAGCATTTCCAAATAAGAAGCTAAACAGTGAGCATTGTTCAGGGTCTGCTGGTTTCCTTCAGCAATGTCCTTTGCCTGGCAGCAAAGTCTTTCACAGGCAGAGGACTGCTCCTAGAGGTACCACACAGAGAAAAAGGAAGTCTTCACTTCATTATGGGATGGAGATAAAAATACCCAGCTGCCATGCTGCAACGTGTATTTTTAAAAAGCTGAGGGGGCCTAGTTCATGTTTTACTTACGCCCTATAGTTCCTGCCTGATGACCTCTCTATTACTTGCAGCATGCTAAATATCACTCTGTCACTAGCAAAAGTATCACACATTACATGGGGGCTAGCTCTGACAGTAACAATGCCCTTTGTCTTGTGTAACATTTAAAAGTGAATGGTGCAGTTTCTCGGTATTTTTATTCTGAGAGCATGGTTCAGTTTCTTGCTTTCAGGCCCCATAACCAATTGAATTGTATTGTTTCATGGGGGCAAGAAGAAGGTGCAGTTGAATAAATACTCTTAGACTAAGATTTGTCTCCATTACCATGTCTGCTCCCCCTCCCCCTTCCTGCCCTTCAGGCTAGATGTCACCATCCTCTCCAGCCACAGCCGGTGGGCCAGAGGAGCACCTTGGAGTGAGGAATATGGAAAAGCTCTGGAGGACGACTGAAGCACACACTGCCATCAAATTTCCATTCTTGCATCTTCTTCACCAGCCTGACCAATTTATGTATACATGAGTTTACATTAAATTCCAGCCCTGGAGGAAGGAAGATTGGGATTAGCCTATGTGAAGAAAGAGCTTCCCTGTGTCTGAGAGCTAACGTGATGGCAGTGTAACCCTCCAGGATGTCACTTGTGCAGACTGGGCTCTTCCAGACAGTGACTCCTATAGTGCAACCTGTGAAGTGCTGGCAGCAGAAGTCACCTTCTCCCTCATGTAGCGCCTAATTTAGGGTGCCTTGCTGCTCCAGCACAGAACCATTGCTCTCCTCCCTCCTGGGCTGAAAGAAAGGCCAATGTCATTCAGAAACACCTCTAAATTCAGCTGTTCCCCTGAATCCCTGGGTGTGAAAGCCACCCAGCACCCAAGTCAGGAGGGTTACTTACTCCTTTTTACAGCTGAAAAATCTGTCCCCTCCTCCCTTAATCCTGCCTCTCCCTTTCTTTCCTGATTTAGTGTCAGGGAATCAAGCTGCCAGGAAGAATATTCAGCAGCTAATAGGTGGAAGGATCAGTGAAATAAAATAACTAGGATCAGTGGGAGTAAGCTAACCTTATTCTGTGAAGAAGCATGTGAGTAGATGCATTAGTAGACAAAATAGTGTTTGGTTTTGGATTAGGTGTACTTCCCTGAACTCACTGCAGTCATTTAGGTGGAAAACAGTATAGAATTTAAAAAACAGGCCAGTGGCAGGAGGAGATTTTAGTTCTCTCCCAGGGCAAACTAGAAAATCTTTTCATGGCAAGTGCAATAATAAAGTGGCAACTACCAGATGCCAGGGAGTACCAATGGCAAAAAAAAAGTAATTACTTGTTAAAAAACCCCTCATAAATTAATTAGATAATTCTGCTTGTCATCCTCGATTAAAAGATGTCAAGAAGATGTCACCTGCAGATGTCAAGGCTGAAAGGTGGGAGTCAGTCACACAAGAAGCCTTATTTCATTATGTAACAAAATGCTTTAGGATCTGTCTACAAGGTAAATTAAAAGGAAATGATCTCATGTGTCTCCTTTTGAAGTAAGTATTTACTTTAACACTAAATTGAAGAAACAAAAAAGTTGCATAGACTGTTGCTAATGTGACCAGGGAGAGAATGAAGGTCTGGGAGATGACAGGAGAGCTGCATTTCCCACAGATAAACTTCTCTAGTTCTGTTGGCCCAGAAAGGCTGTTTTCTTTCAAAATGCTGCTCAGTGAGACAAATCTGGTGTTTGATAAAGAAAGGACATTGCTAGAGATGGTTGCACATCCAGTCTGAGCCTACTGAACCCCTCTGCTTTTCCCTTGCAAGGTGGAGTTACAGAGTTTCTTGGCAAGGAGGCTGCACAGCTGAGAGTGAGAGTGAAGTGGGACATGGTTGGAGGGAAGGCATTAGCACGGGGTGGCACAGGGCCTCCAGGTTCATCAGTGTGCCATCTGAAGGTAAACGAGAGCCATACCTTCTGCCTCGAGAGAGGAAGACCAAGAATAAGCTCTTCAGAAGACTCTAAACAGTTGTGTTTCTGCACAGCAGTGTGGTGTAGAAATACCCAAGTTGGCTCAGGAACCAGATGTCGTTCAGCTGTACGTAGAAGGGCCTACCTGCACCTGGCTGCCTACAGAAGGCCACAGTGTACAAGCTTTCCGCCCACTTCCAGTCTGCGAAACAGCTTGGGTTCACTAGGCACTGATGCGCATTTGGATGCAGTGGAGATGCTCAAGAAATGGCTTGGGAGACTTCAAGTCAGTTCTCAAAAGCAACTTAGGAACTGAGGAGCTGGTGGGACTTCAGTTTACTTGGGAAATGGGATTTTAAGCCTCCTGAGTTACCACACTGCTTCTAAATGTTTGCTTCAAACCTAGTTCTTCTGTCAAGGACATAGGAGGAACTAAAACCCATGAAGTTTAGCTGTGCAGGTATAACACCATTTCCATTTTGCACAGCTATTTAGTTTACCAGGGAAGGTGCTTTATGTTTCAGTTTGCTTTGTATGTATAGCTTATGAATCTGAAGCCAAGTACAGCATTTTGAGGTCAGAGCTGCTGAACCAGATAAGCATAAGGACTTGCT
Organism: Zapornia atra; assembly: GCA_013400835.1. Taxonomy (NCBI): domain Eukaryota; kingdom Metazoa; phylum Chordata; class Aves; order Gruiformes; family Rallidae; genus Zapornia; species Zapornia atra. The sequence continues at coordinate 52,615 of VZTU01021934.1, read as the reverse complement.
AACAGATGAAGCCTGTAAAGACAGTGCAAAGCAAGCTAATTTGGCAAAGATATGGAGAGGTTTTAGGAAAAAATCTGAAGAAGTGGAGTTTTCAGGTTACTCCAAAAAAGTGTCACCTGAAACTCAGGTTTTATTTCCATGTACATAGACAGGAACACCAGCCTACTGTAAGAGGATATTAAAAAGCAAACTCCAGAAAGAAAGGTGGGAGCCATCTGAACCGATGTAAAACAGCAAACCGAAAAAGCTGACAGCAGTTAGATGTGTTTGAGCTGGAGACAAGGTAGATGCTACCCACAACTACTTGCCAGAAGAAATCTCATAGAGATACATTTTAGAAAAGTATCTTTCTGTCTGAGAAAGTATAGGAAGGGATTTACCACTGAACTGGAAGAGTCAGACTAAGAACTCTGAAAAATTTCAGAACATACCTCGGTGGAAAGATACACTAAAGAAGAACACACACAGGAGGAACAAAGCAATGGCAGCAACAAATGTTCACGTACCACAGTTGAAAATTTCATTGCAAAAATTCCATAAAAGAAAATGGTTGTGTTTTGAAGAGTCTCTTTTATAAGAGATGCTTCTAAAACATGGGCTCGTAAATGAGTGGGGCTCTAGGAAGAAGGCTGAGGACAGCCACTCCTGGTGAGGAGCAGCACCATGCCAGAGATGTCCACAGAAACATTCCCAAGGTCAGCACACAGACAAACCTGCTTAGAAACACCACAGGGGCAGCAGTATCCCACTGCTGAACATCCCAGCCAGAGGAAAGATGCTGAGGACACACTGCTGGGGAGCTGCAGCTACTCCTAAGCAAGAGGAACAGGCAATTTGTGCTAGGCTGTTATTCTGGGTGTGTCTGAGGAAATGCTGCCACTGCTGGCGATAGAGAGTGAGTCCCAATTTCATGTGGCAGAGGCTGCACAGGGCAGGGATTGGATGGCTCCTCTGTGGCAATGCCTGGCTTATCTTCTCATCCTGGAAGGGAAGCACTTTCATTTTGAGCAAAATTTGTGCCTACAGCACAGTCTTATTTAGGTGTTGACCTCACATTAATAAAACAATGGTCTAAAGGACACAAAGATAGGCAGCCTGAAGTATTATCAGCAAGAATATTCCTTGAATGGCACTAAGCATGTTGCTCTGAAAATTACTAAGCATTAAAGAGACATAAGCCCCTCACTTTCATCATCCATTTTTCCACTACTCTAAAATGAGGCAATAAAAATCAGTGTTAGGAGTTTTCACTTTCCATCACTGCAGGTTATACTGTATCTGTTTGAAAACAGTTATGTCTGGGGCTAATTTACATCATCCCTGTTGCACAGTGTAGCTGGGCCTTAACAAGTGTAATTTACATTCATGCCCTTCAAGGTCTGTTGATATTGGCAGAGCTCTGAAAACGGACATCAGGCACAGTTGCTCTAAAAACTAACTTCCTTTGGGGAGATCTGGATCCAGTTCTAGGAGGGGGAAGGACACTGGGACAGCTAAGGATGAGAAGTCCTGCACAGAGCAGCACCCATGAGGCTGTGTCCTTTAGCACACACCTGTCCTCTCCTTCCCTCTTTCCTCACAGGCTCACACATCTGCTGCAGCGCAGAGCTCTGGCCTCTAGACAGCAGAAAGAGAGGAAGGAAAAGATTTCATCCTGATTTCATGTGATTCCCTGGGTAGGTAAAAATAAAGCTGTTAAACAGGTGACCATGCATGAATCTCACAGAAGTGACAGCACCAACTCCTCTGTGTTTTTCTTATACAGCAGAGCTAAAAATAGCCAATGTGATGTTGGACAGAGATTTTATAACACTGTCTGTGTTCCCCTGATGACAAAGAAATGACTTTGCATCAGCCACGTCAGAGCCAGATCAGGATGTGACATGGAAGAAATTACATCAGGAACAACTGGAAATGACAGGGAGCCTTTCAACAAGATCTTCTGAGGAGAAAATTTCACTGGTGGGAGCCAGAGACTGCTGGGTCTTAGTGTGGCTAGTGGGAGGCTAGGACCAGGAGGACATGGTATACAACATGGTGAGAGCAGGCACATCCCCTCCTTCCCTTCTATATGCAAAAGTTATTTTTAAAAAATAATTTATTCTGAATTCTCAATCTGATAGCTAAGAGATGTCTCTGGTTTCAACATCAATTAATATCCTCAGATAGCACCAATGGTCACTCTCACTACCTTGCCTTTCTTCCTTCCTGCTCCCCCACAGTACTGCAAACATATCTCCAGACTTTTCTTTTGGTGTACTCTAGGACCAGAACCTCTGCATTTGTCATGAAACAGAATTATCACACTCTGGCCAATGCTAGTGAGAATGAAAGTGTGGTGAACAAGAGATCTGCGTAACCTCCATGTAAAATTATTTTTTAAAGCACACTTCAGTAGTATAAGGAGGTAGTAAAACTTGCTCACAGTCAAGAAGGAAAGGTCTCCTTTCTGACCAGTATCACAGCTGTGTGCCCTTTTTGTCTTCAGTAGAGTTTCACGAGACTGGCTGGGAGAACACCTGACCCAAGCAGACTTTCAGTCAAGTGAAGTCTGTTGACAGAAGTGTCTAATAGATTGATCATGCAAAAGTGCTTTGTGATTGCTATTGCTTTTCTAGCCCACAGTCATGAGTAAGCCCTAATTTCCTTCCTTCTTTCTTCCACAGGATATTACAAGACAGAGCAGATTGCCAAGACAGCAAACGATGGGATGGCACCAAAAGCAGCTGTCAACTTTGGATTCCTTGGATGGGAACAGTCTGATCAGCAGCAAAGCCCAAAGAAATATTTGGCATGGAGTCATTTTCTCAAGCACCGTGGAGAACAGAAAATGGGAGGGGGAGAGCAGTGAGAAAGCGCTATAGATTATTTTGCTGCCTGTTTAGTTCTTCTCTACGTAGCCATCTATTTAATTGTGGAGTCGAGTTTTTCCATGCCTGTCACATAAAGGAGATGCCCAATATGACAGACATAAATCAGATATTTACCAAATGGTTAAAGGATATCACTCACACTGAGAAGGCTACTCACGAGAGAGCCATGACGATCTTCCATAGTTTGAGTGCTCAGCCAACTGCAAAGGAGAATTATTCCTGTGCCAGACAAAAGGAGGGGCAAGTGAAGACTCCATCACCTTTTCCATTATAGAAATTTTGCCACTTGGTTTGGGACTGGACTTCCTAATTTGTCGAGGCAAGCTTCACCTACCTGATTTGTTCATACCTTTCAGTTTTCACCTTTGATGTCTGCTTTGTATTCCTAAAGGGTCTCAAGGGGTCAGTGTGGTCTCCATGTTGCATCAGGTCACGGTGGTCTTGTGCACAGTTAAAGACAGGCAGAAAAGACACTTGCAGTGATCTTTCCAACAGCAATTTAAGTTGTTTCAATGCTTGTATGACACCAAGCATGCGGAGTGGCAGCCTTCCAGCTTTTGCAGGAGCTGGCAGCTAGTATAGCTCCTTAATAGAACAGCGACATATTTCTCTTTCAAATTTGCAGTTTCTAAATGTCACTCTTTTATTGTTGATTTATAGAGATCATTTCTTGCCAGACCCAACCAGAGCCATATATATACATGAAATAGATATAATATACTCCAAAAATAATGCTTTTTCGCTTGATTGAATCAAAAATTATGGTAAAGCATTGTAAATTATGTCTGCTTTAAACCATTTTATAAAGTAAATCAAATGGTTGGATCTCTCTGAAAGAAAAGTCTGATTTTATGCAGCAGATTGCAGAGTGCACTGAAGAATAAGGATGAATGGCTGCTAATTTACAGATACTCTTGACCATGTATTTAATTTCTGTAAAAGATTGTCATCTCACTCTCTAATTTGATAAATTTGAATGAATAGCGCAAGTATGCCGTTTACTTATAAAGGTATTATTCAGAATCACCTTCTAACATTTTACCTGAGCATGTTAATACCCAAAAAACCTATATAAAATGGAAAAGCAATACATAGTAGTGTCATTCTGCAAATCAGATTTTAATTAGACAGATCCAGAAAAGCCAGCCAGTACCTCAACTGTCTTACCCTTGTTACATCTCCTGAAGAAAGAGACAGTATTCAGTGGTCACCCTGAAAATGTCAGTATTCGAGGGGCAAAGGTAAAAATTGAGAGAAGCGTTTTCTCCACACTCAGCACAGAAGTGGGGGTTGGAGGAGCTGCGGTCTCTGAGGTACGAGTAGCCTCGGAACCTGTTGTGGGGATCAGAGTAGTTGCAGTGCCTATGGATCTGTTTTCCTTCTCTAGATATTTGCTCATACCCTCCCAGATGCCATGCCACCCCTGACCCTTCAGGCCCAGGGAAGATCTCATGGCAATATTCTTGAAACAATTTTTTGTAGCACATAGGACTTGAAAAATATTCAGGAGAATGAGCAACAGGAGCATGCTAGCCTCAACGCCCCAGGTATAGTCAAAGTTCTCAGATGTTTTGTAACAAGCCTGAAGGAAAAAGGGGAGGCAAAAGCATCTCCCTCCCCTCCCTCCCCATCGTCCCCATAAATTGAGTGTGATTATCAAACAGTGCTGAGAGATGTTGCCCAATATATAGGCATGACAGAAATGCCCCATACAAATACCATCTGAGGCTCACGAACACAGATGATATTTTGTCATAAATCAATATCACACAGCACAACAGAATTAGAACCTCGACTCCCCATCCAGAGGTGATAAACAACGGGACAGGGATTGCATAAAGGGGGTGTGGGATCACATACCACAGCCAGGTGACCAAACAGAACATCATTGTTACCATCGCCTCTTTGAATAACATGATAAATATTTATCTGAGCTTTTTTTAACATGATCAGGTCAGGTCTGCTGTTATCCCAACCCTTCGAGTCTCACATTGGGTGCCACAAAGGACTGTTGGGGCCCAGTGCCGGGCAGCGGCTGAGCACCCCATGACACTTGCTCACAGACTGAGCCCCGCGGGGTGGGATGAGCACAGGTATGGACACTGTGCCACGAGAGGGGAGTGACAGCACAGGCTGGGGCAGAATTCAGACACACACACACAGTGGTAACATGGAGCACTTTACTGACTCAACGAGATGATAACACTGAGCACTGCACTGACCAACCCAACGCATGACCACACACCAACTGCCCCAGAGCCACATGGACCCACCCCTCCCCGACCAGCCCCTTTTATGGGGGTGTGATGTCACATGGAGGGGAAACAACAGCAACTTGGTTCACATGTGCTGGCTGCTTGGAGAAGGTAACTCTGTTCTGGCTGGAACCAGGACACCCACCTAACACTGTTGAACACTTGTTGCTTTCTACAATATCTATGCCAAAAGACTAGAGCATTGATGAGGCTTTCATCAAGTAAGGGCTCGGTAAATGCACAAAATATTTAGACAAAGTTTAAACATGGTGTATTAAATGGCTTTGTAAGGCCATTATTATTATTGCAAGGCCAAGTATTATTATTTTCACACTCTTTTAGCCACAATTCAGAGTCTTGAACAATTCTTGGATAAAATTCTATAGGGTGGTATTGAAGTTTTGTCGTAATCTGAATTAAAGGAAGCAGAGTGGCACCTGAGAGGCCTGAAGCTGGTTAATATAGATGCAGAACGTAGTCTCAGTACAAGGTTGAATTTAAAGATGTAAACAGATTAATTGCCAATGTGACATAAACCCATATATAATAATTGGATATGATATTTGAAGATGTACTTTTGGATAATAAGTACATCTTCAGAAAAGCCACGATACAGAACAGCAGTGAATGTCTTTCTACTCTGGTGCACCACAATGCTATTATCATTTCCTGCACATTTTTAATGAAGTTCAACTGCATTATCTACAGTAACTATTTATGTACATTTGATTAAATATATAAATAGACCATAAGAAAATAAAATTACAGGAAATAATGGAGAATGCAGCAAAAATGAAGGGAGGAAGGATTTTTTAGGATGACTATGGATATGTTGTAGTGGGTGAAGTAAAAAAGTGAAAATGAGGAATTGCTAAAACTCTTTCTCAGAGGCACCTGATCAACATTTCTCTTTCTAAATGGCTGATGACTAAAAGGTACAAGTATTGGTTTTCTCTCTGTACTCTGGTTACTTGTAATACTTGCAATCCAATTTATTCTCTCAGTAACACTGCATTGTGTTTGTGAGGATTTTTGCTTTTCTGTTTGATGATTTTTTTTCTTGCATAACTTTTTCTCATGTCAAATGGCCAAACCAGGAAAGCCTAATGCAAAACTGAAAAGAAACTTCAGAAAACACACTTTGTTTCAAGAAAGAAAAAGGAATTGAGATTTTTGACTGATATTTTCAGAATTTTTTAATTGATGAAAACTTAGAGGCCCTCCTTTATTTTCTGTTTAATTCTTGTAGTGGTAAATATCCACCTGGAGACACAAAACTGGAAACACAAATGTAACCATAGGAGTTTTCTTGTCTCAGTTGCCTTTGGTCTAGACTTGAAATGCTGTGTTCCCTGCTACTGGGATGAAGGAAGTTCCCCTTCACATTGACACACAGCAAAAAACATTCTGAAAAAGCTCTAATGTATTTGCTAAATCCTTCCCTCAATTACCCTTATGTACCTGCACTGATTTCCACAGGACTTGGAAAGCCTGTGTTTCAAATGCTGAAATGTTGATGTAGATTTGTTGTTCAATTAAGTAGAATATGTATACCCAAAGATTTTTCAAAAAGAAAGCATTTTCAGCCACTTCAGCTTACACCACCGTTAACATAGTGCCAGAGCTGTGGTCATGAACAAGTTGTGGAGAGTTACTGCAGAGTAGATTTTGTTCTGTTCCCCTGTGCTATATTACTACACCTTGTATGTGGTAGAAGCTGTCCGAAGGGAAGCTGAAGAAACTGCCATCACCCACAGGAAAGGCAGCAGCTGGAAAGAGGGAGGCAGTGAAAGATTGGAGGGTGAGACAAGCCCCATTGAAAGAGTTCATCAGCACAGGGATAGGAGTGGAGCAGAAAGACAGGAAAGAGATATTGATGAAGGGATGCCTTGAGGGAATAAAGAACCATTCTCAAAGAGTCCACGTCTGGTAACTGACAGCAAGTGTGAAGGTGCAGATGGCTTCACATAATGCAAGGAGGTTTCAGAGTTATCACAAGATAACTGCAATACAAACCAACACAGGGTAAGTGGGGATAGCTGGGGGAGCTCCACTACTGCTCTGAACAAATGCAGACACACTTTAACAACTTAACTGATACCTGGACACACCTTGTCAGGGAATTTCTGTGGGAGTTCTGGAGCCTTTATTAGGAGACAAATCACAAATACAGCATTTATCATCTGGTTTGGGTGATATCCTCTGTCACATCAGTGCTTCCTCACCAGCACTAGCAACAAAGAAGGTATTTGTTTTAAGTAGCTGTAATGCTTTTGGTAGGTGTTTGGTCATCAGTGGTAGAGTTTTCCCTGGGTTTTCCCTCCTCTCAGGAAGATTTGCAGAATACACACGTGTTACTGATAAGTCCCTGTTGATGGAAGGATCACTTCCTGTGGAAAGGGATAATTCACTTTTCTGGTGCATCAGTGTCAATAGTGCACAAGAAAAAGTATAACTTACCACAAGGATCTTACTCTCTATATATATATTTCTGTTTGTTTGGGAAATAAATGCACACATTATTTGTGTTTTATATAAGCTACTGAAAAGTCATCGTATCAAAATTACTTTCTGTCCCATACAACTGACTGCTACTGATGATCTAGGTGTGACAGCCTCTAGATACCAACCTCTACCATCTGGTCTCTCAGAGGAGCAAATACTCTACATTTGCTTTCAAAGCAGCCCTGCCATATGGCAGCATAGTACCTATTTAAATTCTCAAGGCTGAAGTACATCCTTTAGTTTTCATGAGTGTTCTTGAATCTGCTTTGCAGAAATCTGGCACTGGAATAACATCCGCATTGCCCGTCTCAATGTGAGCCATGGGTTTGGGGTTTTTAGATATTCTGATCCTTCTCTTCTCTAACAGATACTTTCTTCATATTCATTCGCCAAACGTACATAGGATTACTTGTTCTCATTAATATATTTGACCTTTAAGTTGCTGAATGCCATGCATGTTCAGTGACTAATGCAGCAGGATTCCTCTGTAAACAGTGTTCCCATTTGGCCTGCAGTCACAGCACCTGAATTACTCCTAGCACTTTGGTTTGACAAGATGTAATTGTATTACTTTCTCTGTTTTTACAAATACGCTTTAATTTAGGTCCAAATAACGCTCAAATTCCAAGCAGATAAGTCCCCAGCTGAGACCTCCTATATTATCCTGAGGATTAATTTTAGAAAGAATGTCAGCTACTAATCAACACTAAAGATCAAATTACTTGTAATTTTTCCAGGCTGCTAAATTAACGTGGCCTTGATGAATTGCGACAGAAATACATTTTTATATGCCACTGTAAATTGCCTGTAATGCCTCTGTAACAAAAGTTCACTTCTCTTTCTGCAGAAGCATAATCAAAGCCTAAAGTATGTGAGTATGAAGAGACAAAGTGCAGCAAATGTCAGTGATGACTTGTGGCTTTAAAGAAGGCATCTTCTATTATCTTGCGAGCCAAGGTGTTTACCTTTGATGTTTCTTGCTGGGCTTCTAACCTGCTGGTGCAGAACCTGGGACAAGGCAGCTCTCAGAAGTGCAGAACAAACTCTGCTTCTGTTGTGATGAAAGAGGGAAGTGTGGCACCCATATGCCATCAGAGTTTGCTTGCTGGCAAGGATACGCTGGAGAATGTGCTAGCATGGGGATAATATACAGCCAAGTCTGGTTTAGACAAAAGCAGAAACTTTCCCAACACTAATCTGTTCCAGATTGCAAGGAAGCTTTTAATTGCTTTCACCTTCTCTGAATTCTCAGGGGACCATCATAAAATCAGCACCAACCAACAACCGAGAAATACAGGACAATCCTTCATGCTGGATTAACATTAGCAGCCAAGTTCAAAGACATCAGGACCAGAACTACATGGAGTCACTGGCTGCAAGACATGTCTATAGGTCTGCATAGGACCCAGTGGAGGGTGACTCTGCCCACAGGTTGAAAATCGATATCTTTGAGGTCCCTTCCAACCCAAACCCTTCTGTGCTTCTATGATATGAGGAGCTCTAACCTACACCACATGTAGTAAGCTTTCTTTTTACTCTTACATTTAAAAGGCTGGCAACCCAAGGGAATTCCTTTTGTCCAAAGTTGCATGTCAGTGGCATGCTCAGCTGCTCTGACAGAAATGACAAGGGGAAGCAGGCCAAAATCAGATTGCCGCTTTCCCTCTGAGACAGCAGGTGCCATGTCGCAGAGAAGGAACATAGTGAAGCCTGGAGGAAATGTCTCTTTGAGGACAACGTGGATCTACCAAAGACAGCTGCCACAAGCCCAGGTGTGACAAGACCTCCAGCCTCTCCAACACAACAGCTGTTTTCAGCCTGTATTTCTGAGATAAAATCATTTCTCAGTATGGATTAGTCCAGGTTGCTCATCACTGCCTACGCCTCAGATGCAGCCCATTCCTCTTTACTTACTTAAATAATGCTTCAGACACAAAATCTGCCAAACACTTTAACCCTCTGCCCTGTCAGCTGTAACAGTCTATAGAAAAGGTTCCTTCAGATAAAGGTAACAATTTTTCTGAAGGTACTGCTCTTTTTTCTTACCTGTGGACTAAGTTAATCATCCTAAACAGTAGTACCTATCATTCCAGAGCTACAGGTAAACTATTGCCAAAACAGAAAACTTTAGTGAGGACAGGTTTGGCTAAGGGCTGGATCTTCATTTTGTTTTGCAATGACATAAGCCATTATCAGTACAGGTGACTGGAGTTGTGCTGATTTATCCTTCTTTTCCCCACACTTTCCCCCATCTCACAGAGAACCTGTGAAGTTCCTGTAGGAAAGCTGTGGTTTACTTTTGGGAGAGAAGGCAGCCAAGCTCCAGGGGCTTGGTATGCTTCAATGAACCATGCCTAACAAGCTGTCTGAATCTACCTGGCTTTTAATTGCCTGGCCAGCTACAAACACCTCTCTTTGATCATGCAGATATGTTTTGTCAGCTTTGGTTTCTCTTTTCTCCCCTTCTCACCTATCAATCTGTCATCAGCTGCTATCTGTCATCTGTGAAATGCCAACGAAACCAGCTGCAATGTGGTTTAGCAGCACAATCTGAGAGCATCTGCTCTGGGAAAAAGGAGCAAGCAGATGCAGAGGCCAGAACAGAGCCGTAGCCTGACATACACCTTGAAGTGGTGTGAAAGGGAAGTAATTGTCCCCCTGTACTAAGCACTGGTGAGGCCCCTCCATGAGTACTGTGTTCAGGTTTGTGCCCCTCACTACAGAAAAGACACTGAGGTGCTTGGGTGTGTCCAGAGAAGGGTGTCAAGGCTAGTGAGGGGACTAGAGAATAAACCTTCCAACCAAGACAACTGTATGGTTCTATTCCATTCTATGAAAGGGCATAACCAAGTAACCAAGCACACTCAGTTATGAGAATGCTCTGCTGGGGACACTGGTGTGGTTAACAATCTAGGAAGAAATGTCGTGGATCCGACCAGTATCCTTCTACAAATGTGGCCAGCAACAGATGCAGAGGTAAACTAGACCAACAGAGGAGAGGTTTGAGTAAATATTTTTTAGTTTGCTGTCATTTTCAGCTTGGTGATTTCCCAAGTCCAAAGAAGATCCTTTTGTATTTAATAGCCCTTGGATTTTTTTTTTTTTTTTTAATGCATTTGTCATAGCCACAGAACTCAGCGACTCGGCGTCCTGAGTCTCCAAAATGAGGAGACCATTCATTCTCCATTTCCAACACTAAGAAATTTGCAAAAGTTCAGTTCTCTTCAGGGGACAGTTGGGGACTCTACTGCTTCCATCCAGAGGGTTCAAGCCCGTAACTTATGTAAAGATTATTATGAGTGTAAGGAAATTCACAGAGTATGTTACGTGTGAACTTTTTCTCTGCACATATGTAACAAGGGCAGCCAGGGCTGGTATGAAACTTAGTTTTAACCAAATCAGAGAATCACAGAATAACCTGAGTTGGAAGGGACCCATAAAGATCATCCAGTACAACTCCACACAGGGGCAGCCAAATCAGAGCATGGGACTGAGCGCATCGTCCAGATGCTTCTTGACCTCAGTCCAGCTTGGTGCTGTGACCACTTCCTTGGGGAGCCCATTCCAGTGCCTGACCACCTTCTCAAAGAACTTCTTCCTAACATCCAACCTAAACCTCCCCTGTCGCAGCTTCATGCCATTCCCTCAGGTTCTATCACTGGTCTCTAAAGAGAGGAGATCGGCACCTGCCCCTTTGCTGCCCCTTGTCAGGAAGCCACAGACTGTGACAAGGTCTCCCCTCAGCCTCCTTTTTTCCAAGCTGAACAAACCAAGGGACTTCAGCCTCTCCCCACCAAGACTTCTCCTCCAGACCCTTCACCACCCCTGTTGTACTCCTCTGGAAACTCTCCAATAGCTTTGTGTCCCTCTTGTACTGTGGCACCCAAAACTGCACACAGTACTCGAGGTGAGGCCGCACCAGCGCAGCGTAGAGCGGGACAATCCCCTCCCAGGCCTGGCTGGCCATGCCGTGCTCGATGCCCCCCAGGATACGGTTGGCCCTCCTGGCTGCCTGGGCACTCTGCTGGCTCCTGTTTAACTTGCTGTCGAAGACCCCCAAATCCCTCTCAGCATGGCTGGCCTCCAGCATCTGATCCCCCAGTCTGGATGCGTAGCCAGGGTTGCCCCTTCCCAGGTGCAGAATCCATCACTTGCCCTCATTAAACTTCATTCTGTAGGTGATTTCCCAGCCTTCTGATCTGTCCGGGTCTCTCTGTAAGGCTTCTCTACCCTCAATGGAGTCAAGAGCTCCTCTTAATTTGGTGTCATCTGCAAATTTACGTGACAACCTCTAGTCCTGTGTACAGGTCATTTATGAAATGATCAACCATTGCTCAGTCTTCACATCAGTTTTCTGTACTAGTACTCAGTTCTAGACTTCTAACCTTTCTAGACCTGGCTTTCAATATGAAATAAATATAATGAAATTATTTTTTTCTCTTAGTCATATTTATTTGCATGCTCCCCATTTTGCATATGCAGCTATGCCTACCTCCACTGCTAAAAAGCACACTTCCACTTCCTACAGTAACACATCAGCAGCTGTCATCATCCATTTTACTAAGTGGCAGATGTACCCCTCTGCTCTCAGGCTATTGATATATCCTGGTAATGGGCCTGACATGGCCCTGTAACCCAACAGGAGCCTCTTCCTATAGCCTTAACAGATGCTTATCCCATCGGAGTGGGCATGAAGTCCCTGAATTTGCTGCTGTACTATAATGGATGAGGATACACATAGTTACATAGGATATATATGTATCTTTGAGATATTTACAGATATATGAGGATATATATACGTACATTATAATAGACATTAAGGCAACATCTTGTTGGAAAAATCTATTCTGGGCACGCTATGGGGAAGTTTGCATCTGTGTGATCCCACAGCCCGCAGCCTCCAGCACTGAGCAGACATTTGTCTGAAGAGCTTAGAAGGCTGACTCAAATTTAGAGCTCTCTGTAAGTGCTCCTGGCACAGCACATCTGGTCTGGGCTTCAGTTTTCATAGTCTGTGTATCTTTAAACAAAATCTTTGGAGAAAGACCAAGGTGGAAGAATTCATTGCTTCACCTGTATCTGAACACAGAATTATAATTTGCCTTCATAGCGCCACACGATGAGTAACTTTTGTTTGGAGAACAGCATAATGTACAGGATGTTTTAGATATACCCAGGAACAGTTCTTCAGCAGTTCTCTCTCACATCTGAGGCAACAGCAACTATTTACACCAGCTGCAGAGCTGTTTGCGGTTTCATTTCCCTAATACATTTTCAATATGAACTTCCAATACAATCTAAGCAGACCACTGCTAATAAAATCCTATTTACTTGAGGCATCAACTACACTATAAATTTTCTAAATGATATTTCTTAATTGTCTAGGGTTTTTTACCATGAGTGCTGTTAATCTGTTTCCACATCTTCATTTAGCTTCAGCACTCTGATACAAACACAATGCTGGAATGCACCTGAGAATCTACTGTACTCTAGAGAAAATAAGCGCCAAAAAGAGAAAAAAAGGAAAAACTATTTTGAATATTTTCTTTTAATCAAAATGTCTCTAGTTAAGGGCTTGTGGTTTAGTAACAATCAGGCTCACAACTGTTTCAAACAAGACTGCAATCACTTCACGGCAGCGCGTTACAGGAACACATCCTGGCTTGAATCAGTTGTCATTGAAATGGATCAAGCAATCAACAGCGGCAGCAGCAAACAGCACAGCAAGCTGAAATCATTCCTTAATGATAAATTAGTGGCAGAGGCAAGACAATAGTCAAGGTCTCCAGGGCCTGACACTTTTGCCCTTGTTTCCTGATCACTTTGCTCCATCCTGCACATGTAAAATTTGGCCCTAGCCATGCAGCATTTCTTTTCAGGGAACAAACAGCATTTGGTTCACTTCCAGCAACAAACTTTCTTATACTTAATCAACCAGTTTATTAGAGCATGAAGGAAAATTGGTCATGACTTCAGTTCCTGTACTGCTGGAATTAACAAGCTGGCTGTTGCCAGCACTAAACTTGGAAGTGCTAATGGTAATTAAAATCTATTTTCAAATACATCTGACAGTTTTAAGGTGGAGAAGTACTTGTTACTCATGTGAATTTCCAGGCTCTGTAGAAAAAAATGAAGGTGCTACTTTCTTCAGGAAGGTGTCAGCTGTGGGAAAGAAATAATAATTAATGAATTATTAATGCCATGTGATATGGCTTTTGTTCTCCCTTATTGAATTTATGGGGACTTGTGTCCTCCAAACTCTTTGAGTAAGAGAAGTTTGAAAGTAGAATTTACAAGTACTGCTATTTTTGGCTAGCATTTGAGTCGTTCTGTTGTTATAACAGCAAGATAAGGCCAAATAGGGCCAATACTGAAGCTGACATAAACTACCAGTAGCTTTACTATCATTTGGCAGAAGTCCATGTAGCCCATTCAGTTAATTTTCCCTCAGGTGCACTTGGGTAAAATACCTTATATTAACAAAGTACTCTAACACCTTGCTCAAATGGGACTGTGTTTCAAGAGGTAATCTTCTTAATTATTCAACATAGTCACACTATACAGTGAGGGAAATAAAGGAAGGATAATCATACTTTATTTTCCACTTCATTTTCTAAGCCTGCTTTTGGCTAATTCAATCTATTGGATCAGTGGGAGGGACATGGGATAGATTAAAAAAATGTTGACTGTCAGATCACCAGGGGATTTGAATTAATGTTCTTTTGCACAGAATGGAAGCATATGGGCCACAGAGTGCAGCTCTCCTTGGAAAATTACTGTCAAAACACTACCATCTCTATTAACACAGCTGCTGACTTGTGAAGCCGAAATCAAATTTTACTTGAGTTAACCTTCAAAAAGCAGTTTTCAGAGTGACTGCTCATGGAAACGCTCTCTTGCTACACCAACAATATTGCCTATTAACAACCTATTACAAGCCATACCTGTACAACTCTGCAAGTGCTACTGTAGGATGTAACATCCTATAGACCCCCTTATGATAACGTGAAGGGAGCAAAGTTACATTCACCCAGCTTAACAATTGCTATCAAGATCCCATTTTTCCCTGTAAAAAAAGGGAAAGCACACTTGATAGAATACCCTTCATGGGAATAACGTAGGTTTCAAAGCAAGGGCGTACTGCTCAGTTTGCCTGCGTTTCAGCTGATTTCCAAGGCTGAAGTTCTGACTACACATATAATTGGATGCAGACATTTATGTCCTTTAAATAGTTCCTCTACAGATGTTCTAGCTGGATTCCCCACCATTTTCCACAGGAAATGCTAAGGATCTCTTATCTGTCGTTTCTCTACGTGCAAGCTACGAAGTGCTTTATCTGAACAGAATGTTAAAGTCTCAAAGTTCAGCTCTAGGAATAAGAGGAGGACAAGGCTAAAGCTTTACCTACGCATTAAGTAAGACTGCCCTCAATAAGCAACCTCTTGTTACTGCAGAAGCCCAGGCCTGTCTCAGCACATGCCAGAAGAGTTGACATGAGGAATTCTGCTGATATTAACTTACTATTGACTTACATAATTAAAAAAGGACAAATTTTGGTCTCCTTTGTATATACTGGACAGTGCCCAATAAAAAAAAAGTCTGAAAAGGTATTAACAAACACAGAGATTGCATGGATTTATTAAGGTCATTACAGAAAAGTAATGTAATTAAAAACCAAAACAAACCAAAGGTGCTGTTTCACCATGAGGCATTTTAACCTTTGCAACACTTTTACTAATACAAAATGTAGGCCCTCTGACCTCATCCATCATGCAAAAAGACCAAAGCAAGGCTCTTACACAAATAATGTGACTGGTGCTGACTGCTGCTATGAAGAAATCGGGATACCCGTGAAATGCAAATACAGTCAGAATTAGCTGTTTCTTGAACGTGTCAGTTACAATGCAAGATCCCTGATGCATGGGCTTTTACCATTCATGTGCATCAAAATGTAGAAGATTCATGTTTTAAAGTCATTATATAGATTTTTGGTGCTTTGTAGAGGAAACACTTAATAAACCTGTTTGACAGAGGGCAGCTCTGACAGTTCAGCTACTGAAAGGTGTTGTGACAGGGACTTTTCTTTATGTCTGTGCAGATAGATGTTTAGATTTGTGCATACAGAACACATAAATACATCCTAGGGCAAGCAAGTTGCATCAGTGGTTGGGTTTCAGTCTGCTAAACAAATAGCCCTATGTTCAGGATAAACCTATTCCATAATGCTGCTGCCATGAGGTTATGTGTTCTGCGGCTGCGTTGGGGAAATATATGAAGAATATACATTTTTAGTGCTGTGTGCTCACTATGCCTTTCTGCAGCCCCTTTAAAACAGATGCCTCATTCTTCTCAGATAAAAAAAGGGAACAATGTGCTCATGATTTCCTGTCTTTAATTGATTTGCTTTCTCTATAAAACTTTAGAAAAAAATGTCGGGAGTTACCCTTTGCTGATAAATATAAAAGCCTCAGGATTTCTTTGCAAAACAAAACTGATGAGCTCAGTTTGGAGCCCATAATTGCTGCCTTTGCTATTAGAAGAGTCAACACAGTGCTAGTAACATGGACGGGGTAGTTACCCGATAAGGACCCAGTGCATAGTTACTCTGTTTAGCATGTTCGTACTAAAACTTAATGAATCATTAATTATTTTACTTGTGTTTACCTTGCTACTTGAGTAATTCCATTTATAAATGGTACAGCAAATCATTGTTAAATGCTGAAGCTTTGATTAAAATGACCTGGGAATTCAGCCATGAGCCTTTGGGCTATAGACTACAGGGTAAAAAACAAGGTAAAAATGTTATTTGCCTTGATACTTATTTTCTTCTTTTCATTTCATCTTTCACATCTTCCACTTGCACTTCAGAGCTGGTTTCAGAGAAAATGAGACACATTTCGCTGCGCACTTCAACCCTTTTAAAAAACAAAAATTAGACAGCATTACAATTTTGCAACCCATGGCAGGGAATGAAAATGAGCATTCAGACACTTCAGTTCCTAATTACCAGAAGATAAATGGACATAAAATTATTAAGCGAAAGAATCTGAACACCATCAAAAGCAATAAATGTTCCATAGGAAATGAATTTGGTAAATTTTAAGGGCGTTATAATTAATCATCATGACTTGTTCATGAATTATAACTTGTTTTGCACTCGGCTACAATTATTTTGATTCAATGCTCTTTATCAGTGAATAAAGTTATTAAATTCCATTTAACTATCTAAAGCAATTTGCAAGATCTAAACACTCAAATATCTCTCCTGTTCATCTCTTTCAGTTCACTTCTCCCATCCAGCTTTTTATGAGTCACCGAATCTTTTCTAAATCCCAAACACATTTGGGTGACTAGCTTACTTACAAAACAACAACTGTAAAAAGAGGGACTCATACTGGATTATTAAATTGATGACTGAAAAACTAAGTTTGTATAAAAAGCCTTTTTAAAACTTACTTATGCAAGACTTTCTCAAATCATCGCCAAAGGGCTGCAAAGGGAAGGCACTCTTCAGTCCCTGTTGCCACAGAACTTGCCTTCTGAAGGCCTCAAAAAATGCTTTAACTGTTAATGAATCCAGAATGTCATAAGGAAAGTACTTCTTACCTAAAAAACAGCATTACATTTCTGTCATGAGCACAGTAACTCAAAATGCCAGAGTATTTTTAAAGGCTTTTGAAGGTGGAAATGCCTTTTGGCTTTCATCTGCTTTCTTCACTGACAGGAGGCAAAAAGTAGGGAAGTGGAAAGGTCTGGAAACAGCATAATTAGGTCTATAAGAGACATATAAAACATTGCTGTGGGGGGAAGAAAACATGGTATTTCCAACAGAAAAATGCATAACAGAAGATCAGTTGATAGGGAAAATGTGCGATCACCTGCACGTTGGGATGGGGTGAACAGAGGTATCAGCACAGAAAAGCCTTTCTGGTCCTCTGGTGGAAGACGGGCATGTCAAACTGCCCTGGAAAATAAAGCCACATGGGACACTTTCTCTTCATGCACTCACAGCACACTTTGGTGATGAATATAAAACTAAACTGTGTGCAAATGCAGCTTGTGCCACCAGTCTTTTGACTGAGAAACCTCTTCTGGAAGATGGAGGCAAGCTGGTGCTATAAACCTGCCTTCCTTCACGCCAGACAAAGCCAGGGGAAGGAAATCGGTGCCACATCTGTAAGACCTGCCCAAAACCCCAAAACAATTTGTCAAAAGAGTATGCATTACCTCATCCAATTCTGGACTTGCAAAGAAGAGGCTGGCAGGATCTTCACCACGTGAAGGCGAGTGGGAGCGCAGACTGTTGGGGGAAACCAGACTGCCTTCCTGGCTCGGGAGCAGAACCACCCCCACTGCTCTGAGCATGGACATCATCCTAACACAGCAGCAGAATGCCTGAACTGGGCCAGAGCGATGTAAGGACATCATCACACCTCCTGATGACACACCCCTCAGCTCTGGGCCTCTGGGGCTACTTCTCCTTTCACACAGCCACTTCCCTAGGACTAAGAAGAAACGGGAAATATTAACAGATCAAAGCTGCTGCAATTCACCCTCGAGAAAAAAGCCAGGGAGCCACTGCTTTGTGGGGCAGAGGGCTACCTCAGGAGACCACACGGTTCAGAGGCTGCACCGATGGCAAACATGAGGCTGGAAGGCAAACCCACCTGGCCACCCCCTTTCCCACTGACAGCATTGGAAATTCCACCAAGGGATTCAAGTCTTGTTGCCCTGAAGCTCTGCTCCAGGTTTCACACTAAGGGCTTCATTTTCCCACAGAATGTAACTAAAAGCTGAGGTAAATACAGAAAGGCTAAAATTTGGAATATGACTATTTACACTCAAGATTTTATGTAAAAGTATACCATCAGTTTCCACCAGCCACCAAGAGCTGTACCCCAGACCTCACCAAAGTATATTCTTGAGAACATAGACTCTGAAATGGCTGTCAACTCCTCTCACCACCACCTGATACTCGATTCCACTTCTCCTGTCTCATCTGGGAATAAAAAGACCCCCCCCTTTGACAGGTTGTAGAGCTCCTCATTTTAAAACTTTCCTTTTATTATGGCAACTGCTCCACTTCCTCAACTGCTTTCATTTTCTTTTTATTTTTTTATAGTGGAGATATTGAACTAAGAAACTACATTTCAAATTATTTATGGGTATAAACTCTAGTGCTTGTGGGATACAGGTGCCATTTACTGTACTTTGACTCTGCATTTGCTAGATTTAACACCCGCAATAACTGGGAGTGAAATGAAGTTTAAAGAAGTGGCTTCTCTTTTAGATTACACATATTTTTAGATTTATATGTCTCTGTGACCCAAGACAGGTATTTGGAAAAATCTTTGTCTATGGCAAGGCAATAATGCAATCCTTGTCATCAATACAGGCTGGGAGATGATCTGCTAGAGAGCAGCCCTGCAGAGAAGGACTTAGGGGTGCTGGTGGAGGAGAAGCTTGACATGGGCCGACAATGTGAGCTTGCAACCCAGGCAGCCAAGGTATCCTGGGCTACCTCAAATGGGGTGTGGCCAGCAGGTCAAGGGAGGTGATTCTGCATCTCTACTTTGCTCTCCCTGAGACCCCACCTCAAGTACCGAGTCCAGTTCTGGAGTCCCCAGTGTAAGAAGGACATGGAGCTGTTGGAATGGGTCCAGGAGGGCCATGAAGATGATTAGAGGGCTGGAGCACCTCTCCTATGAAGACAGGTTTAAAGATTTGGGCTTGTTCAGCCTGGAGAAGGCTCCAGGGAGATCTTATAGTGACCTTCCAGTACCTGAAGGGGCCTACAGGAAAACTGGAGAGGGACTTTTTAGAAGGGCATGTAGTGATAGTACAAGGAGAATGCTTTTAAATTGGAAGGGGGTGGATTTAGATCGGATATTGGGAAGAAATTATTCACTGTGAGGGCAGGGAGGCCCTGGTACAGGTTGCCTGAGGAAGTGGTGCATACCTCCTCCCAGGCAGTGTTCAGTGCCAGGCTGGATGGGGCCTTGAGCAGCCTGGTCTAGGAGAGGTGTCCGTGCCCATGGCAGGGGGTTGGAACTTGATGATCTTTAAGGTCCCTTCTAGCCCAAACTATTCTATGATAAGATTCTATGATAGTAAGTCTATTCAAACAGTACTGAAAACGCAAAACTAAGTATCTAAGCAGGCATATCTGAATTCTAAAATAAAAGTTTAAAGGAATTAATGACTCCAATGAATTAACCACTTTCTTCATCCTTAACTGAAGAAAGACCAGGTACTGACCAGAGGCATCATGTAACTTGCTATAAAAAGAAAACAAAAAATAATTCCAGTGTACATATTAAGCAATTGCCTTCTATTTATTCATTAGCTTAAGGCCCCAACCATTTACTGGAATGTACAAGTCTAAGAAACTCCAACATCCCTTTATAATCTCCTGTGTTTTCCTAGGCAGAGACCACAGTTCTCAACAAAGTGACAAAAAGGGTGCCAGGGAGTAGGAAGATTGGGGCTGCTCTGGAGAGGGCAGGGGCAGGACCTGAGGGGAGCCTCGGGGGCCTTGCACCCATTGACCAGGGTGCAGGGATGCTGTGTCTGGAGATGTCAGATGGAGACAAGCACAGGTGAGAGTCTACCCACAGCTCCAGACATCATAAGAGTGGTCCAGGGTCCTTCCAGGGAGTCCTACCAGGAGCTGCAGGAGACGGATCCAGTGCTGGAGAGAAGGTCCATGCGGGTGACAGGAATGCCCGCAGAGCTGCTCAGGGCAGGACTGGGGCTGCTCAGGGCAATTAAGGCCAATCAGTGCCCTCATGTTCCTGAGTGTCATCTACATACAGTGTGCTTTAGTACAATGGACACACATTCATACTAAAAGTGCTGGTGGTATGAAAAGCCTTGCCAAAGACTGTAATGCTGTTGCTGGATTTTGGCTTCCTCATTACTGTTGTTTGAGTTTTTTTGCAACTTGTGCTTCTTTTTGATAATGTGAAATAATCTGACTGAGTATGAAGCTATTGACAAAAAGGAACAGCAAGCCTGCCAACCATACAAGTAAAAAAGTGTTATATCCTTTGAACTCCAGAAAGTAGGCAGGAGCGAGCCACAGGCCTTGTCCAACAAACCACAGAAAGAGCAGCAGTACACCACGGTGCCAGGACATCTTAACACTAGGCATTACAAGGGGCAAAAGGCAAAGATACCAGACAAAGTACTGAGATGTACACACTTTGTTAAAGCTCACAAAAATGGCAGTGTGTAGGAAACAACAGAAGGCAAGGTCTCTGTAAAATGCTAGAGATGCAACCAGCAGCAAAAGCAGTTGTGGCAGGAAAGCTGCAAGCCCAAGGAAAAAACTCCATTTGCTCTCTGCCGTTAAGTACAACATATAGAAATAGGGAGAGAAGTTGTGACGGATGTCCCTCCGGGTCAGGTGGTAGAGGTAAGCATGCTCCAAAAACTCCCAGCCGTAGAGGTGATAAAATGCACCAGTCAAAGCAGCCAGCACAGATCCAGCAACTGCTCCAAAGAGCAGCACGTCACGGTTCAGCATCTTTACCAAGGGCTGCCAGATGCACCCTACAAATGCGAACTTTTCTTTTTGGTCACACCCTGACTCCAGCGCCCCTTCCCTGCTGCACCGTCTGCTCTGCAGGTGGAGTGTGATGGGCAGCGCATAGGTCAGCGGGTATATTTTCATGTGCACGGCCAACCCATAGCAGGCTGCAGCCTTCCCTACGCTCCCCACCTCCACGAAGTACAGGGTGGCGAGCACCAGCAGCGCGACCAGGGCCTCCGCATTGCCCCGGCTGGAGACAGCCATAGGCAAAGGGTTGAGGAGCCAGGCCGCGGCGCAGCACCAGGAGGCCTGTCCGGCGGCGGCCCCTCGGTGCCGCAGGGCCCGGTAGGCGACGACGGCAGCCGCCAGGTCCCCGGCCACGAAGAGCAGCTTCCCGAAAGCCTCGGCGAGGAAGACGTGGGGCGCCAGGAGCCAGGCCAGGAGCGGGGTGTAGCGGTAGGTGGCCCGCCGGTAGGGCGACCGCCCCTCGGTCACCAGCCGCGCTGCGTCGGTGAAGACCCGGTAGTCGACGTCGGTGTACCGCACCCGCATGGCCCTGTCCTGGTAGAAGCCGTACAGCACCAGGCCCAGCCGCGCCACTAGAGCCGCGCCCAGCGCCGCGCCAAGCGCCGGCCGCCCGCCCGCCATGGTCCCGCGGCGGACGCGGGGGGACGCAGGTCGCGGGGGGGCAGACGGGGAAACAGGCGCCCGGCCGACCACGGTCCCAGCTTCCGCCTGTGCGCGACGGGGAAAGGCAGCGCCGAGCATGCGCGCGGCCGCGGCGGCTTGTCAGGCGGCTACGCGTGCGTACTGTGGATGCTGAAGCTATTGCCCTGCTCTGGGCAGCAGGGCGCCGCCGCGGGTTCCGTGGGCATGGATGCTCGTGTCGCCGGGACCCTTCTCCTCAGAGGCGCCTGCCCGTCAGGGCTCCGTATCCGTGCGCTTCCCCCCTACGGGGGCTGAGGGATGTGGGCTAGAGAGCCCCCCTTTGGCTCCTCCCCCGCCTCCCCTGCTGACACTCCCTCTTCCCCCTCCCCTCTCCCCTGTACTGGCAGCAAGCGCAGTCCCGCGGCGAGGGGTCTCCCCACCCGAGCCCTCAGTGGCCGGGAACAGCGCGCAGCGCTCGCCCGTGGGGCTCCTGCGGGCAGGGAGGTGGCGTGTGCGGCAGTGGTTAAGTAAGGGAAGGAGGAAGCATAACGTCTGTTACTTGCCTTCTGCAAATGGCTGTGTTTTGGCTGGGCGTACGCGCTCTCTAAAGCACTTAGGTAAGCTTGCCTCCTCGGTGAGCTGCTCTTGTGCTTAGCTCAGAGGCAGCGCCATGGCGATTCAAGCTTAGGAAGAGTTAGTTATAACAGGGAAACTAATCCCACGGTACT
>VZTU01021934.1:0-22365 GCA_013400835.1 Zapornia atra | reverse complement strand
CCCCCTAAGAAGATCTCATGAGGAACTGACTGAAGGGAGCAAAATCATGACTAAAGTGAAGCCTGCTAAGAAGAGTGGGAGGAGGTGCTTTAAGATCTGGTTGCATTTTTCATGGTTTCTCTGTGTGTAGTGTAATAAATTAGAGAGTTTTCTTTCCTTTATTCTGTGTTGAGTCTGTTTTGCCTGTGATGCTAATTGTGGAATGATCTCTTCTGTCCTTTGACTCCTAAGCCTCTCAATATATATTTTCTCCCCTGTCCAGCTGAAAAGGGGAGTGATAAACAGACTTTGGTGGGCGTCTGGCCTTCAGCCAGGCTCAAACCACCACAATGACATTGTCACACTTATTTTCAGGAATAAACATTGAAAACTCTGAAAAAAATCTCTTAACCTTCTCCTTTCTTTCCTCTTGATGGTGTTTTGATCTGTTCACAGCGAAAACAAAGAGAAGATAGGGCATGGCTCAGCATGGGGGCAGTGGGAGAACCTGTTTCCCTTTGATTATAGCTTGCTTGGGAGAATTCTTACATACTGGAGTGAGGGGTTCTTGTCCTACCACCTACTTTTTTGTGCTGACGTGAGGTAATGCCTCTGGGGGCTGTTCATGGAAACAAAAGGCTGAAGTGTTACCTTTTGAGAAATTCAGGCCTGTAGGAACTGCAGGAACAATACATATAAATAAAAGTAGATGAGTTTTGGGCTGTTATGGGGCCTGGTTTTACCCTGTGGTAATGTGGTGCAGCCTATTTTCTCAGCTGTGGCTGTGCTGCTGGTGAGAAGCAATTGCATAAAAGGCAGTGCCCAGCTGCTAGTGCTAACTGGGCTGGAAGCACCCCAGAGCTTTTATGTGAGGAGCTGCACAATGGCAGTGTGTGTAGAACTTAAAATTTCTCTTGTGGGAGTGGTGAAAGAGGAGGGAGTAGCTCTCTGCGTTCAGTTCCCTGTTCCTGAACAAGGATGTCTAGAAGTGCTGCTGGAGTAACCTAATTTCCCTTGCTTGGAAAGAAGAAAAAGTCTGAAGAGAGGAGCAGCTGTTAAGGAGCTCTAAACTACAGAGGCACAGGTAATCCTGTGGCATTCTCAAAGCTGGTTTTGCATTTTGCTTCCAAGTGTGTCTAAGCTCTGTCTACCTCAGTAGAAAAGGTATGGGTTAAAAAAATAATACGTTAGTTTTGCTCATAAAAGAATGCTTAGTGCTGTTAGTCAGCTATTTGGTGTGTGTGAAAAAAGCTGAGTGACGATTACCTGGGTTTTCATGTCCTCTAAAAGTTTTGCAAAAACATCTTGTTCTCCTGAATAAAACTTTGAATGCTCTCTCCAAAAAGGGAATTAAATATTCTTTTAGCTTCCTGTGGTGCTTTTGGCCTTAAGATGTGGAAGCCCTTTATTAGTTACCTCATTAATGCTTTGAAACTGGTTAAATATCGTCTGAAATTAGAAGGTGTGTTACTGTTGTTAAACTCTTTCCCTCTCTATTATCTAGGGATAGCATGGTCTTAAAAATACTTTTTGAGACAGAATCCTCAATTTTCCTAAAATGTTTTAAGGGCGTTTGTAAGAAAATGAGCATCTATATTTTAAATGCTGTTGCCTACCTTTTTTTTTTTTTCCTTTTCCTCTTTTTAATCAAAAAACTTGTCAGGGAGATCTCTTGAAAGTTCCCTGAGTAATAATTGTACCTTATTATTCCTCTTATTATATCCTGTTCTTTGTGCATAGTGGCTAAGACACTACTGTACTTGGGACTGTAGAACTAAGCTGAAGAGACACTCTCTTAGAGACTTAGCTGTAGAGGATCCTGTGCATCTTTAAATAGCTGTCTGTGGAAATGTACTTTGTTGTTGTTGTTGTGGAGTATTTTCTATCTCCTAAATATTTATGTAGCTGCTCTTCATTCAAACTCTGACAGTTACTTGGCTGGAGTAGTTACTTAGGCATGTTTTCAGCTTGAGGTCTGCCTGTTGCTGTGTTAATGATCTCAGGTGGCAGTGCTTCTGCAGACTGTCTTACCTGGTAGCAAACTTCATGCTGGCTTTGGTGCATACCGGCTGTGGTCTTCACCAGTTGCAGTTCTGTCCCTACTTCACTCACCTCCTCGTTATATACAATGACACTATCTCACAGAATCATAAGGTTGGAAAAGGCTTTTAAGATCATAAAGTCCAACTGTACCTGTCCTATGCTAAACCGCATCCCTAAGTACCTGATCTACCCTTTTATAAACACATCCAGAGATGGTGACTCAACCCCCTCCCTGGGCAGCCTGTTCCAGGCCCTGACAACTCTTTCAGTAAATTTTTTTCCTAACATCTAATCTGACCCTGCCCTGGCACAGCTTTTTGCCATTTCCCCTTGTCCCATCTCCTGTCACTTGGCTGAAGAGACAATTGCCCACCTCTCTACAACCTCCTTTCAGGTAATTGTAGGTGCTGATATAGTCTCCCCTCAGCCTCCTCTTCTCAAGGGTAAACATCCCCAGCTCCCTCCAGCCCCTTCACCAGCCCTGCTGCCCTTCTCTGGAGGCGCTTGAGGACCACAATGTCCTTCTTATGGTGAGGAGCCCAGAACTGAACACAGCACTCGAGGTGTGGCCTTACCAATGCTGGGTACAGGGGCACAATCACCACCCTAGACCTACTGGCCACACTATTTCTGATACAAGTCAGGATGCCATTGGCCTTCCTGGCTGCCTGGGCACACTACTGGCTCATAGTAAGTTGGCAACCTTTTCCCAACCCATGTGTTTCTCGTAACTGAGCCTTGAGAACTCATTCACTGTTGCTTCAAAGTGACAGCTGTGCCATCGATCTATTTGTTAGTTTTCCCCTGTTCAGTCTGCTCTCCTTCCCACATGTGCTCAGGGATGCTGCCTGGCCTCCTGCTCTGTAGGTCTGCTGCACCTGGATCAAAAGCTGCAGGTGCACTCCATTGGTATGAGTGCCCAGGGTTTCAGTGGTAGGAAAGCAAACCCCTGGTACAGAGTTCAGGCAGGCTGTGTTTGTAGGCTGGGGACAATTCATGTGTGGTGTTCTGTATCTGTGGTGTAGCTGGCAACAAACTTGTCACTTTGGCTTTCTTTATTGTGGCTACTGTTGAACTTCAATATTTGCCCTTGCTGACTGCCACATTGCTGAGTTTAGCAGGTCGTTGCCAGAATTTGAGTCTGCTGAGGCAAACTTTGCATGTGTGTTAAACAGAGATTCAGCCAATGATTATCCTGTATCAGAATAGATCCTGCTTTGTTTATGTATAGTAGAAGACAAGGAAAGGCTACCTTTCAAGAGAAAGAGGACATATATATCTCATATTTATTTGATGGATCTTTCAAAGAGGTGATTGTGCAAAAAAATATAGCACAAAAGTATCCCTCTGGGTAAGGTGCATGTTAGGTTGAATTATTATTGCAATGAAAACTAACAGTATTTTTCCTTATTTAGACTGCTTTGTACAAGCTGTAAGGTAATTACTTCTGTAAAAATAACAAGTCAGTCAGCACTTGATAGGTACTGAGGAGCCATGCTATTTAAGGATGATAAAAATCTTCAGAGTTGTTTGAACAACCCAGACTGGAACCGTGCAAAATTAGCATTGTGTTGAACTATGTGTCATGCTTCTGCAAAATGCATAAATTACTGGCAATGAATCTTACTATTTAAGTGCTTTCTGGTGTCACCGTGTATTTCCTGAGAAGTAGAAAGGAAAAAGCTTTCTATTTCCAGTATAAATGATGTTGTAGCAGTTTTTAGCTAGCATGAACCAGAGGCCTTTGAAAAGTGCTGCATCAATGAATCTGTGGGCTTCTTCAGGAGCACTGCTCTGTCAGGTTTTAGTTCCTGTTAAAATCATTAGTATCTTTAAAAGATAGCAACAGTTCTTTAAATCAAATGGCTAGAGAAATCAAGAACGTTTTTTTGATTGTATTTGTTGAGTTGCTGCCTGCTTTACAATTGATGTATAAAGATAATTTTCCTTTCTGAGAGCCAGACTATCCATATAATTGCATGGGAAAAAACTGATCAGAACTTGCCCAGGGCATATTGCTGCAGTCCTTCCTTAGCACCATCAATGCCAGAAAAAATCATTTATTTGGTGTCCCCTTTGATGTTCCTCTGAATTTGAGTGTTCAATGAAATAAGAGTATCTCGAGTGGGAAGAGATACCACGTAAAGGCTGGAGTTCCACATATCCTTAGATGACCTATGAAGGCATAGCTCCATGTGCATTTTCTGATAGAAATCGGCCTATCTACCTGATCCCTTGGAGAATTTCTAAGAACTAAAAAAAGTATGATGGGAAATTAATCTTTAAGCCTAAATCTGAATTATTTCATCTGTTTCTCTTTATACCTCACAGACTTGCTATGTGGCTTCTTATATAACATAGTAATCACAGGGGCATCATGCATTTCTGTGTGAATGGCTTTAAAGCTGAAGAAAACTAAGTCTAAATTCTAATAGATAAATTAAAACCACTAACCTATATTAGAATTATAAGCGGATACCAACATACACATTCTGTGTATGGTTTCTCCAACCCTAATAAGTTATGAACAAACACTGATGAAACAAATGCTATAAAGAAATTTTATTACCAGACTATTCAAAATTGGCAGTTTTATTTGTGAACCTTTAGTCCCTGGCCATGACTCTCCAGTTTTGGAGATCTATATTTAAAAATAAAAGAATGCTTCTCTCACCCTCTTTGGAGGGAAGGGAAAGAAAAGCAAGTTTTCTTGGATATTCTTCAAAACAAGCCTGGTAATGCAATCCTGGCATCATTCTCTGTGATTTGAACAGTACTCTGTCACTGAGGTTTTGACTTCTTTGGAGATACTTGAAAAATAACAGGTGCCATCAAACTGGGAGCATGCATGGTGGGTAAGTAGGAACCTTCATTGTTTTGAGCACTGTTCTGCTCTTCTCAGAACACTTATAATCAACATTGTAGTGATGAAGTAAGGATCCAGGTTCATTGCCTCCCTCCTTTTGTAGGCCTGAGCCATGTGTCTTTGCTGTAGTTAGCACTGTTCTGATGAGAGAGGTGGGTAGGGAATTGCTGCTGAGAAGAGCTACCTGCGGGTGGTGGTGGTGAAGTCAAGGATTTTGCAGGTGTGTGTTTCATGCACTAGTATGTTTCATGCTAGTACCAAGAGGATCAGACACCATGTGGATTTGCCAGGTTATATAAGAAAAGCCATCACAACATGTATGGATTTGCAACGTGCTTGGGGTAGCATCTGGAATAACCTCAGAAATAGATTGGGGTGTGTGTGTTCTCACTTGAGCCTCAGGATGCTGCTTTGGGGTTACCAGAAAGTAATGGGGAGGGTCACAGAATAAGCCATTTCCTGTAAAAGGGGAAGTCAGGTTCAGAAATAGAATGTTTTCTGTTTCTTGAAATATGAAGGTTTTTGAACATAAATTAAGCCAGGTATGTTAACATAGAGTGTGTTGTGCAAGTGACAGATTTTCTCACTGTAATGTTCTTGTCCACTTCTGAATTTTCGCATATGAGAAATGAGGGGGGCTAGTGGCAGGTTGGGGATGGTAGGTGCTAAGCCTGGCCTTGATTGCAGTGTGATCCTTGTAGAGGAGGTAACAAGTGGGGCTCTATGTTCAGAACAACACCTAGAGCAGAAGTGAAATGCAGTCAGTACATTTGTGTGATGTGTTTACTTTGAGATATTTACTTATACAGTGGACCATGCTCCTCTGTTGTACAACAAAAGCCCACCGAATAAGCCTGCTCTGAAGGGGTCTTTATTTTGTAATGGTAAATATTTTGTTGTATGTGTAGGGAAGGAGAAAAATTATGAGTATCTAAGAGACACGTGAGGAATGACGCAAGGCAAAACTTTATCAGGCTTCCCAAAGGTTTCTGAATGCATTGATTTATTTTTTTTAAACTATTCCATGTACGTCATAATATATCTTTGATCACATATCAGCATATGTGGCAATGTTGCTGCTGTAATTCTCTGAACGTCCAGTGAAAAACAGGAATTACTCAGTTTTTCCATAGTGCTTTTTGCTGAAATGCAGAGGCATATAAAATTGAAGGAAATCCAGTTAAACTTGGCAGGCAGTTCAGTTGCTAAAGTGGCTCAAACAATTGGAGAGAAGATTCAGAGAACAGTAATCAGTAATGTTGAAGTCTTACCTTTTTTTTTTTTCTTTTTTTTCCCCATCCTTTTTACAGTTGGCATAAAAGAGACTTTGGGGTCAGCATTAACAATTCCTTGTGAGAGTCAGTTTGATTTGAATGTCATTGAAGATTGTCCCCAGCTTCTCTCCCCCAAAAGACCTAAGCCAATCTATTTGAAGGTGATACTGATTTAAAGGTTAATAGCAATAGAGAGAGAAATAGAGCAGGTGGTGTAATGGGGGAAGAGCTAACTTGAATGCCTTGATTACTGGCTTTTGGATTTTAGTTTGTAACAAAGAATTTTATGAAGTATCGAAGTTCATAAACTACTTAACTGTCTTCCCATGTAAATTTAAGACTACATTCTTTCAAGCTCTGCAGAATACCTTTAAAAGTTTGAATTTGTATAGGTGAAGTGATGCTAAAACCAGTCTTGGGTTCATCAGCACAAAATATGATTTAGCACAGTATGTTTTTCTTCTTGGAACAATATAATGCAGGATACCAAGTTCTGGGGTGTGTAGCCAGTCTGTAGTGAAACATAAGTCCATAGTGCAGAACTGTACAAGCTGACCTTATGGAGATTTGAGAAGTGAGTGGCTTTTGGCATGCTGTTGCTCTAAGAAGGACTGAGAAATACTTAGGCAGTATAAAACTGGATGCAAGTGGTCTGGGTTTACTTTACAAAATGTTTGCTTTCTAGAAGTTAAATGTCTAGCCTAAGCTAGCTCTCTAGCTTCCCTCTGTAACTAATGGAAAGAAGTAGGTACCTCTGTAGAGCTGGAGCAGTGTGTCCACCAAAATGTGGCTGACAGAAAAAGGTAGATAACAGAAATACCCTGTTTCTTTGTGTCTTTCATATATTCTTGCAGGGACTCGTTAGATGTGAAAAAATCATTAGGTATGAAAACTTCCTTCCTTGGGTCATGCAGAGCATGGCACTATTAATTGTGTCCTATGAACTTTAGGATGATAGTGCCTATCGCCTATCTTTCCTACTTAATAGTATCTATAAAAATGGTTTAGATTATATCAGTCCTGTGTAGAAATACTTGCAATCAAATAATTAGCTGAAAGTAAGTAAGGATTTCCTATGAAGATCTCCTCTTCCATGATGTTTTAAAGTATTTCTAGTATTCCAGTCATTAATGTGGTTCCTCTGTTACTAGTCAGCTTTCAGACCTTCTTCAAATTGTACTTATTAAAGTGAAATTCTTAAATAGGACCTATGTTGGATATTTTTTCCTAACAAAGCTCACTGAACTCAAGAATGCTACTTTCTGAATTAGATCTTAGCTTATGACCTGTATCTTAGCTGAAATTAATTAATAAAAAATTTTAAAAAGACAAGCATAATTTCTGTAGAAGGTCCCAGGTAGAATGAGAGTTGTGTAAAAGATTTTCTTCAGAAGGAAGGCTGTGGGAATTGTCTTGGCTTTACCACAGAACCATTACCAGCAAACCAGAATGACAGTGTTCAGCACTTCAGCGTATGAGATAATGATACAAGCTAAACTTACTTGTTTGCAATAAGTACAAAAAAAAGGGCCCAAAAGTGGGAAAAAGATCTTAACACATGGTTAGTACACTGTTAGATTCTGCTACAAAGTTTTATTGACTGAAGATCCTGTATTTAGGAGTTGTACTTAAAAGGGGAAAAAATAATTTTGTGCTGCTCTAGTTCAGACTGGCAACTTTCACAGAAAACCCCATACTCCAGTAGTCCACCACNNNNCACCCCCCAAAAAAAAAAAGCATAGCCAGTTCTGAATATATGTAGAAGATGAGTATATGTAGATATGAGGAATCCCTAACCAGAAAAACATTTGGTATTAGATCCCAGCCAAAATTTTGGAATAGTGAAGTTTATCCAGTCTGTTTTGATTGTCCATATAAGTAACTCTGAGACTTGTGAGTCTTTATATACCACAGCACTAATGTAAAAATTAATAAAGCAACTTTGCCTCTTCAGAGGGGAAGACAGCCTTTAGACCTTCCCTTTTGTTTCCATGAATAAACTATTTTGTCTTCAGATAAATAGTTCTGTGTATTTTAGTAAATTATTTTTTCCATCTCCCAGCCTCTTTAGCTTGTGAGGGGAGAGCTCTCTGGGAAATCTGAGGTACTACTCTCTTCCACCAAAGTACATAAGGGCTTGTAGGAGTCTGCAACAGGCTAAAGACTTAGCATCTTAACCCAGACAGTCCAAGAATTTAGAAAGTCACCCTTCTGTCTTCCTTTTTCTTACACTTGTCATATTTTATCCATATGCCTAAATTGATAGTACAGCTGAGAAAGGTACCTCTGTGGACAAGTGACTCCGGGATTACTCAGCAGTGTAAAACAGTATCTCCTCCTTCAGATCCATGTACAATCTGTCTCTCTGCCTACACACAAGCTCTCATTTTCCTTCTAGCTTCTTTCCCTGTTCCAGTATCTATTGCCTTGGATTTTCAGTTCATCTCCTTTTGTAAGGACCAGAGAGTTCTAGTATCATTTAACCCTTAAAATTCTTTGTGTTTTCCTCTGTTTCCCAGAGGAAAAGTCCTTCTTTGCTCTTCATCCAGATATGTTAATCTCTTATGGCACATTCATATGAAATCCACAATTCCCTTCTCCCAAAAAGACTGTGGTTCAAAATGTAGGATCTCCAGCCTCCAGCTGGGCTCATAATAGTCCAAATAGCAAATGCAAGGAAACACCTCATCATGGCAGCCTTCATCATCTTGGTGAAGATTTTAGAAGAATTCAGCCTAGGAGCAACACCTTTTGTAGGAATAATTTAGCCCAACAGTTTTTAGTAGAGTTCTAAGTGACTTCGACACTTTAAAGAGAAATGTAAGACAGCTTTAATAGATAATGTTACCAGCCTTTTGTATGCTTGCTTATTCATTCCCTTAGCATCACATGTTTTACCTTGGGAAGAATTTTGGTGCACTTCCATCATGCTGTAGAAGTCAGAAGGTTTGCTAGCACATTATAATTTAATGGAAACAGAACTGGGTCTGGCTTCATTGAAAGGAGAATTTTTTGCAGCAAGAACTGAAAACTATTTTTATGAGACATTGAGCATCCACACTTCGTAAAGAGGCAAGGTATTTTCACCCTGACAGCACTTACCATAGAGCCAGCAGGAGGGTTACCTGCTTAAATTTGGAAATGAGAAAGAGTACCTACACTAAGCTAAAAAGGTTATTTTAAGTGTGTGGCTCTTGCCTTTGTGATTTTTTTTCAGTACTAGATGTGTTATTTTCACCAACTGTTCTAGTTCAGCTTATTTCTCCCCCCATATTTTTTTAAAGGAGTGGGAAGGAGTCACACATCTTTAACACATCTTTAATATGATAGTCTGAAAATAATTCTGAGTAGAATATTCACAGTAACTGTAATGAATAAAGAAGTTATCTTAAACCTTGTTACTTTTGTACTGCCACATCACAAGATAGGATAGCACTCTCAGTAAGAGCTCAGAAATAGTAGAGAGCAAAGTCTTTTTTCAAAAGACTTTGCTTACAGGATGGCAGACCTTAAGACTGTCTGTGTTAAGTAGCAAGCAGGGCTTGGGGTCATGTTCCAGCACTGTACAGTCATTCCATATTCATTGGGAATAGTACACCTAGCTTTTTTTGAAAGATAATGTCTACAGATAGAAATACCTTTCTGCATGCTGAAGCTGTTTTTCTCTTACTGCTTCCCACCTTCCTTTTCGGCAATAAACACCCACTTCATGTCTTTTTTATCTGTTTTTGACCTAATTGTACTTAACTTACTGTGGGTCAGAATGGTTTCTTTACTACTGTCTCTTTCCTGTAAGTTCTTGGTCCTAATTTTGTCGCTAATCCTTCATCTACTTAGTTCATACCTTTGTTTCTCAGACTTGTTTTGTTCCCTGTGCCTGAGGATCTGTCTTAGTGCTGTTCACCAAGTAGCATATTGTCTTTGCTCCCATTCATGACACAGTTATTGCACTCTTCTCTCCCATAGTTATCTCCTATATTCGTGTTAAACATCTCTGTTGTGTTCTGTGTCAGAAAAAGGCTCTCTGGGCTCTTAGAATGCCCCTGGGATGAGGCTTCAAAGAACCCTTGTCAGGTGGGATTCTTCAGGATCAGGAGACCAAGGCCTAATTGGCTTTGTACCTTGTGGTGCTGTGGTTTCTGAAGTCTTTGCCATGATGATGGGATGTTGAAAGCTCTGGAATTACTAGGCCTATCCTCACTTCCCAGGCATCCTGCTGTACAAGTCAGGAACTTGGGGCTGTCCTGACAAAGGCCTACAGATTTTCCTGTGCTTTGGGAAGGTGCTTGGAGCCTTGTGCCAGTGCTCCAAATGACCTGAGCTCCTGCGTAGCTGTGTGGCCTGGAGAGTCAGCTGGTCTGGCAGACGGCCCCAGCTTGGACAGTGTTCCTGGTTAATTTGAATTAGTAGCTAAAAACACCAAACAGGTCAATGTGTGATAAACAGTTGTTGCTTTTTTCAAAACAAAACCCCCTGAGTTTGTTGACCATTATTCAAAGGCATAATATTTTTAGATATGGAGCTGTAAATAAAACTGAGAAGAATGAGTGTAAGTTTAAAGGTAATTTTTCTTTTCTTTCAGATATATCTTTGGCAAAGGAAGAGGCTACTTATCTAGCTTTCTTTTTTTCATTGCCTATAAAAGTCACGAAAAACGTCGTGGTTAGACATGTTATACACTGCTTATGGTATGTGATCCAGGACAAGTTTGGGAAGAGGAGGGAAAAAAAATGACAGATTGTCATGGAAATAAATATTTTATCCTTCTCTCTCAGCCCTCCTCCCTGCATGAGCTATAGTAAAGATAAATGACTGCATCTACTGAAAAGATGCAGTTTTATTACACACCTTCTTTGTAATCTTTATCTTTAAGTTATAATACCTGCATGTAAAGTATTAAAAAAAAAACCAACCGAGAAAGTGCAGGATTGAGAGAAGGAGAACTATACAGAGGAAGGAAAGGATTGTTGTTTCAGTGCTGGAACACTGTAGCTGAAGGGTGAAATTCATGCCTCAGTGGTCAGGTTGGACTTTGAATTCACTACACAAGAAATTAGTTTTCCAGGTCAGTTAGTGTCTCGCTTTCTGAAGCCAGTGTGTTCCTAATGAGGGAAAACAACACAGGAAAGGAAGAAGGTAGTTTCTCAGCAACCCAGAACTGACTCATACTGCCAGCATCATAGCTAGGAGTTGGAACTCTCCAAGGCCCTGTAATGGAGGTTTTTCACTGATGATAATGACTATTTTTGACTTTTCCCCCACCTCTTTGAGAAATAAATCAGGAAGATGCTATAGTTCCTCTGCTTGTCCTGGATGTAACTTAGTTATAGTACAGCAGGGCAAATAGAAAGGAATTGTTTCCCTTTTTGCTGTCCTGAAAAGTTTTGCCATAGGCTCTGGCAATTCCAGAAAATGAAATCCTTTGCTTAGAACAAGACACAACTAGACACGACCTTGGACCCAAACCCTTGTATTACATCTCACTGTATAGAAGATAAGAACAATGTAAGATTGGTGCCTAAATGTGAGCACAGTACATTGTGTTTGCTTAGCAGTTGAATAGTAAAGGTGCTTGATTATTTTTTCCGAGTCATCTCATTTAATTTACCTAGATGAAATACTAAAGCAGTACAGTTAAGACTGGTAATGATTACAGATCACAACCTGTTGGGCTAGTAGAGTAACGTTAACCTCCACAAGAGTAATATAAATATATTTCTTTTAATTAAATGCAATTTTAAAAAGTTAGATTGAAAGAAAACCCACAGCCCAAATCAAAACCACCATGCATTGTCCCACTTGTGATGCCCTAGAAAGCTCACTTTTCTATTCTCTTTTTTTCCTGCTGTATGTATTTATTTGTAAGATACTGTTCCAGAAAAATCTGCAAAAATACTGGATGAAAATTAAGTGAAGCCAGTTGTATTTCACCATGTGCTCAGGTTCCCCTGTTGGTAAGGGTGCTGCGTTGGGCTCAGACATAAGTGTTGCATTTCTTTATGTGTTTATTTAAAGTGAAGAGGTACTACCTTTTGAATGGCAGGTTGGAACATTTCAAGATCATACATGATATTTTGTCTCTTAATTATGATGCTTTTTTTTCTGGGGATGGTTTCTGTAAGGCTGATTTAGAGATGTTTAGAGCTACTTGGCTTCGGCTATGAAAGTAAATTAATAATGTCTCTTCGACAAGAGAGCTGGGCAGGGAAGGAATATTGCAGAAAAGATGGTATGTTGAAAATGCAAAACTTCTCACTTCTTCCTGCTGATGGATGAAGCTATGAATATTTGATATCAGTAAATACTTTGACAGGTTTCTTACTTTTAGGATGTAGGATGGTTGTGATTTGATGAGGAAGGAAGGACCTGTGAGGTGGGCCCCTATGTTACAGTTGGCAGCAAAAGCTTAGTAAACTACCTTATTTATTTGAAGTTGTAGTATTTTTAGGGGATTTCTGTCCCAGAATGACTACAGCAACAATAAGCTTGCTGGCTTTGACATGTGCAGTCATTGCTTCAAACTAGTGTCCTCTCTGCACCTGCAGACTGCAGTACTGAGTGGTAATTTTTCACACTTCTGCAGACTGCAGGAAAGAGGAACTGGGATTGGGTACGAGAAGGAGGAAGTGTAGGTTCTGTCCTGTTTATTTCCCTCTGAATTGCTGGCATGGAGAGATTATCTAGGTAGTGTTCTCCAAGCGCTGGGTGGTAAAATGGAGAGAGGCCAGTGTGAAGAGGACTGTTGTGGATGTAGCACTGGTATCCTTTGATGAAAGCATTATTACCTGGTAACATTTAGAATTTAAATATTTTCACGTTACTGTTAAATTGCTGCTAAAAATTTCAAACTCATTACTTTATTGTCTTCTAATTAATGAATGCTGGCCTTCCATTGCCACAGGTGCCTGCAGGTAGGTTCCTGGGTTATTGAGTGTACCCTCAGGGATGAGATTGGGAAGGACAAGCAATTGGAAGCTGCATTGTGACTGGCAAAGTAATGTAGGCATTTATGACGTTAGCAACAACCAGAACATGTGTCACCAAACTAAGGTGACATTTAGTTGGTGAAAAAAGTGGTTAGGCAGGGATGTGTACCTACAATTCCACATTTGCAGTTTGCTTCCTGGATGTGAGTCTCATGCTTGATCAATCTTGCTGTGAAAGTGGTTGGTACTTTGATACTGTCAGTATAGATTGCAGGGCTGGTTCTAGACTTCAAGGTCCTTCCTCTTAAGGTGTTTGCAAAGTTGGTGATATTTTAGGTGAGTGAAAAGCACTTCTACTGACAAGAACGGAAATGGTAATGGGGTCATAGGAATCATCTCCACTCAACTCGGAAATTAAATGTGAGTTCAACTGGGAAGAGGTGGCTGAATCTGTGGGCCTAGCCATTGGTCACTTCTGAACATCTGCTGCATGCTAAAGGATGTGTCTTGATTGCTGCTTTTGGCTAGGTGAGCTTTTGGTATAAAGTGAACTAACTGAGCAAAAGCCAGATCTCACTGATGTTTATTTTCCCACTTTCAAATTGTTTGAAACAGACTGAGCCAATATGAAGCCACTTCCTCTGATGAATGTGTGCTAGATATAACTGCATTATAATGACATAAAATTATCTGTTGCATATATTACATAGCCACAGTCATGAATGTAGAACAAGTAGTATCATGAGGCCAAACACATAAATTAGATAACCTTTGCATTAGCATCCTGTAGCTCTATCAGATGAGCAAATGCTGTGTAAGAGACAGAATGTGAAAGAAACTATGAATGTTGCTGTGAGTTCATATCTGTAAATTTCAGTTCCCTCTGCCCCGTAAAAGCCATTTCCTTAGGTTTTTGCAGTCCCTGTTGTGGCTTTTTGTGCCTTTAGAGAAATCCCTGAAAACCACTTTGGCTTAGAATAACAAATTAGGTTTTTGTATTTTGCAAACAGCCTTGTTCCTTAGTAGCTAATCTTATTCCTAGACACAAAGACATACTCTCCCAGTTTGAAACTTGATCAGAACTTGTGCTCTCATTATTTGTAGTCAGGAAGTAGATGGTACCAATTAATTTTAAAGACTGGTTGTCCTTGTCCAGTAGGAGTGGGCTCTTCTTACTCTGTTCCTCTGTACCTCTTTGCTTTTGTCCTGTCACCAAGTATTTTGGTTCCCTGCGACTCCCTGAACCTTACCTTCATTCTCTGTTCTTTGTTGATATGAAGTCAAGGGCATTCTTCTTTCCTATGGTGCTCAGGTTTGGGTTTTTTTCCTTGTATATCCTTGGCTTTAGTTTTCCTTTCATTAATTTTTCTCCTGATAATCTAACCAATTTGCAGAGAAAATGGGATCAGTCCTTGCTTTCTGAATTATCCCTGCTCGTGCTCTCTCATCCTAGTCCATTCTCTTTCTTTACCACTGGCAGCTGCACAAGTTTCATTTGGCATACAGTCATTGAGATTGTGGAGTCTGATTTCAGTCTGCTTCCTTATTAAATAAGTAGGACTGCACTCCCCCACTGTGGAACATTTTTCAGTCTGGATGTATTCATGCTACCTTCCTGCCCTGACTATCGTGACTTCTTTATTCACTTGTCTCTATCTCTGTCTTCTGTTATCCAAAGGCCCATGACTAAATATCTTTCTCTCCTCCCATGCTGGATAAGTCTTTGTTCTGTAGATCTCATCCTGGATGCTCGATTCCCTTACATAAAATTTTAGTTCCTTATTTAGGCACAGCAAAGCTCTGCTTGTTTTAGCCCCAGTTTATTTTACTGCTCCTTTCTGTTCCCATTCTCTTGCAAAATAGAAGGTTTAAGCCATTCCTGTGTTAGGGGGGGAACCAATTTTTTTCTTGAGAAGCATGTTATCTGTCAGATACATTATCAAGCTTTGCTGTCTGCTGCTAGTACTGAAGTAGAAGCTAATATTAAAGCCAACCATATATGTATCCTTGTATTTAGCAGTTCTTTATGTTAAGTAGTGAATGATGCTGTGTACAGTAATGAGGATAAGAAATTTTTGAAAGAGTACACAAAATTAGATTTATTTCCCTATGTGTCTTGCATCTTTTAATTTCCATCTTATTTTACCTTACTGCCTGGGTATTTCAGACTATGAGCTCTAGGTCAGGTTACCTAGCTTTTCTTGCTTGCAAAGTGGCTTGTAGTATAGTTTAAGTAAAGATGTGTGGTTTTACTCACTAACTCACAAGTATTGGAAGCTGAGGCAAGCTTTACTATATCAAAGGTTTTGTTCAGAATTCTCTTGACTCTAAGTTGTTTTGGGTGACTATTTTGAAGATCTGGTTCTATTGTTTGAACTGTTCTCCCTAACCTCTTGTTACGATTTTTAGAGAGAATAGAGCCAAAATTTTTGTGTGTTGTTTTTTGGGGTTTTTTTTGTTTTGTTTTGTTTGTGGTGTTTTTTCAATATAGTTTGCTTTCTCAGACAGTTGTTTTGAACTATACATCTGTACTTTGGAGGTTTAAGGAAGTTTCCCTTAATGTTTGAGAAATTACATTGAAGTTGAATGTCTGCTAATAACTGTGTAGTCTGAAGAGAAGGCCCTTCTGATAAGGGGTGAGTTCTGGGAAAGACTTGATTTTATACTGTGGTTTAGGAAAGAAAAAGCCCACACCCTTAGCTTATGCTTCTATTTTGTTTTGGGGTCTTTTTGGGTTTCTTTTTTTTTAATAGGAGCCTTTAGCCAGCAAAGACACCTGCTTATTTGCTTTTTGCAATTTTTAGTCCCTTGAGTTTCTGGAGAATTTAATTAAAAAAAAGCAAGCCCTCCTTTCAGACTGAATGCTAGAGTGTTAAAAGAACAAAAACTAAAGTTACTCTCTCTCAGAAATAAATTCTATTTGTTGTGTGTACTTGGATATAAATGGATGTGAATTGGATCAGTTAGTGATGCACAACCAGTGAATTGATTCTGGCTGATTTAAACCTTTAGAAAAACAAAGTGACCTTGGGGGGGTGGGGGAACAACCCTCTGATTAGATTATCTGTGAATGTGAGGCTGGGAATTTGTGAATGATAGAGGGAACTTAAAAATGAAAGGTGGGGGAAGGAAAGAAAAATGATGAACAAAGCCTGTTTAACTGCTGAGCTCTCTTTTTCTCTGGTGCATTCAGGTCAGTGAATTAATTAGATTAAGTCACATCAACCCTGATTGCTGGAAGGGCTGAGCAAAGCAGAGGATTGCAGTAGTAGCTTGCATAGCCGAGTTTGGCACTTGTGGGCTACCTGTGATGGTGTGGTGCTACTCTTCGAAGCTCTTTTCTGACTTAATAGTGGCCACAGTTTTGATTATTTGTGTGGTGTGTGTTAATTCAGCTTGCAGTTAAAAAGGTGTGCATACATGTATATAAGAAAAAAATCTTTTTTAATAAGAGAAAACACCTATGGTGACTGATAAAACCTACAAAATTTGGCATGTACTCTTATTTTGGTATTAACCTATTTGTCAGAAGTTTCTAGAAATTCTATCTTTGTGTAAATAGGAGATCAGATACACTAAGGAACAACAACTACTTTTCAAAATTTCTTGGTTTCTCCTCATGGCCTCTTATGAACTTCTTAAATGCACCTGCTGCTTACTCAAAAACCATTTCAACTCACAAGAACAGTCCCCTAACAGTGACCAAGCTCCATGTCTCATTCTCTGCTTCCTGCCATCTCTTCTGAGCCGCTTCTTTTTTCCTTGGTTTTCCCTCGTTTTCTTCTGCTGGGTTATTTTTATTTTTCATCTCAGTTCTTTGCCACACAAATTACTCCTTCAGCTAGTTCTTGGTGTCTCCTGTTAATTCTGTTATGATGTCTTTCAACAATTAATCTGTCCTGGTCTGTAACCATGGCATTCTCATACATGGTGCACTTTTTCCCCTCCCTTTATAGGGCTTCTGAGTCCTCCTTTCTCTAGTCCTTTCATGCCAAAGGGTTCTAAATCAGTGACTTATTCCTAATTAATCCTTAATAAGTGGCTTATTCTATTTTGATCTGAGCAAATGCAGTCCTATGAATCAGGCCCAAGTGATTTTCTTGAGGAATAAAGTGGAAGGGCCAGTTATTTGGTTTGTTGGGAGTTTGTTGTTTTAGCCACACACAACATCCCAATAATATGGGTTTTGTTGGGGTTTTTTTAACCTGAAATTGCTGTCAGGTTCAATTAAGCTAATAGCTTGGGCTAGAAGAATTGTAGCTAAATTTACAAAACCACAGTCATTGTGGGGTTTTTTCCTACTTCATATAAAATTGCTTGATAATTAGGACGCTATTGGTATGCAGCATCTGAAGATGTGGGTATTAAGCTATAAATATCTGGCTTTTGCCTCTCAGGTGAGTGTCATAAACACCAAGTAATAAGAGATGTTGAGAGCAATACACCCTAACTCTGGTTTATCTGAAGCAGATTCTAAGTGTCCCAGTCTCCAAACTCTACGTTCATTTTGTGTCAATAAGATTTTTACACAAAATGGAAAACCTCCCAAAGAGCTGTTCTGGGAGTTGAGACACCGGGATTCAGATCCTTGCTTGAGTCTAGGATGATGGCATAATGAAATCCAAATTTGACTCAAAACCCCGTGGTGGTTGGTTTGTTGGGGTTTTTCCCCCCAAAGTCTCTATTCCTACATGTTTGGTTAATTTCTCTAGTTCGCAATTTAGATGCAACATCAGGAATAATTAATCTTGAGTCTTCCAGGCAGCTTTTAAGGAATCCAGTGTAATAGGGCTTGTTTCTGTAAGTACCCTCACTTTTTGAGGACATGAGGGTGTGTAGCTGGTTGTGGTTGTTCCTTCTGTGGAAAAAACAAAATTACTGTTCATCCATAGTTCTAGCGTATCAGATTGCTAATGTAACTTCTCTCTCTCTTTCTCTTTGAGAAAGGCTGCCCTCTTTTGGATATAATTAGAACTGGCTTAATTGTCAGAACTGGAGTAGAACTAATTGAGGTTGCTCTGCTTTGTCTGTAGAAGCTGCTGAATTGCCATGGATAGCTGTGGTTGGCACCATATTGATACCAAACTCTAAGTAGCTGTGGGTTTTCTGTGACAGTATCAATCGACATTTTCAGCAGTGTATGAAATTAACTGAATTAAAGTTTTGTATATGTGTACATTGTACTGTAATATGTATGATGTGTGTGTTTATATATATATAATACTTCAAAAAAAAGTATGGAAATGTGGGTTTTCCTTATTTCTAATCATTTTCCATTCCTGTGAAATCATCTGTCCATGACTTTAGCTATTTTGTTGTTCTATCAGTTCAGAGGTGTTTTTCCTAGTTAAATCTTGATTGCTTTTTAATATCTCTTCTGTTTTAAAGGTCCTGTTTTCTTGGTTTTAAACTCTTGCTCTAACTAAAAGAGTACCAATAGCTTTGATCCTTCAGCATCATGAACTGACGAAGGTAACTTAAGTTTCAGTAGGAATGGAAGGTAGGTGAGAAAGCAGGGCATAGCAGGGCTTTAAAAAAGTGTGGTGAACGAACTAGTGAAGTTTGTCAGTTTTGTGCTCAGTTCTAGTGAATACATACTGTAACCTGTGATCATCTGAATGACATTTGAAGCCCTACATTAAATGGATTGATTGCAATTCATTCCTGAAGGAGGTGTTCAGATTTCATTAGAA
Source organism: Zapornia atra (assembly GCA_013400835.1). NCBI lineage: Eukaryota > Metazoa > Chordata > Aves > Gruiformes > Rallidae > Zapornia > Zapornia atra. The sequence goes on along the minus strand of VZTU01021934.1, from coordinate 3,584 downwards.
GGGCCAAGGATTGGGCCTGGAATCTCCCGCTACTGGTTCAGAGCCTGGCACTGAAACACTTGGTAGAGTCACAAATACATCTGTTCAGTTAAAGTAGACAGTCAGTCTCTGTGCCTAACTAAGCTAGTGGAAAAAGATCGGGGTTTTATACTTTAAGGTAGCACGGTATTGTCTAATCCAAGTATTTAGTTAACTAAGAATGTCTGTGTTTAGTAATTTTGAATGTGATTGTTTGTAATGCAGTAATGTTTTTAAGTCTTGGTTGTGGAAGAAGATCACGCTGTGCTAAGAGTTTGGACAGCATGCCTTTACTCCAAGGAACATTCAGTCTACGCATAAGATGAGATAAATTGATGGATATAGAGATCATGTTGACCTAATGCTACTGCATTGGTCAGCAGGACAGACAACAAAATTCCCGATCTTTCACAACCAGCTGGATTGTCATATGCATCCTGATATCATATTTTGACTTAAAAATACCTGTGTGTTATGTGTACCATGTGCATATGATGTTATCGATATACTTGAGTTGTATTGACAATGCAAACTAAACACAGAAAGTGTAGTCACCACCTTACTAAATCATGTGGACTTTATTGCCGTGTTAGATAAAGCTGCCCCTTGGCAGCCTTTCCCATCATCTTTGTTTTATTAATGAGTAGTTTTGCCTTGCATTTTGAAACAGGCCATTCCTCTTCTGGCAGACCTTGCTTTCTGAGGATGCTAATGCTGGTTGTGTGTGAGATAAGTGATGACTCTCAACATGGGAAAGATGTGTAAGTAATTTATGAATTAAAGCCTTTTGTAGGCTATTGAACAAACACATCCAACTGCATTAGAATGAGATTATCCAGTTACATATTTTTAAAGGAAACTATTTTGGTTTTCTTTTGAAAAAAAAATATTCTTTTCTATTACTTGAATTTTTGTAAGTAGTCCAGTCCAGGGTCTTTTTCACCACAAAACATGACAAAATTTGTTGGGTTGTTTCTGTTTTTCCCTTCTGGTTAACCTTTTCAGGGTTTAAAGCTTCTATTTTATCTTGATAGTGGACATGCTGGTGAAGTGGAAAAAAATTTTGGTGTACTTCAACGGCACAAGTCTGTAGTTAACAAGACACGTCAGTTAAGTTTAGTTACTCCCCTGGTTCTGAGGAAAAGATTAAAGACTGAAATAAAGTTCCTTTTGATGTTACTGGACGAATAGCCCATTGCTCTGTCTGCATACTTGCTTTAGAACTTCATTTATGACAATGAAATTTGATTATTTTCAAAGAAAATACATGAAACTCATATGCACGTTTTGTATTTTGCTTGTAAAATTAATCAGAATGATTAAAGCAAAGGCAATCATGGAGGCAGCATAGCCAAAATCTAACTTAGCTGGGGATACCTCTGCCTTTAGGTTTGAAGACATTCTCAGAAAATAAAAGCTTGGAAATTTTGTTGCCTAGATTAGTCAGCTTTGTTGGGGAGTTTTTCAAAGACACATCTCTGCCAAAATCCATTTGCTGAATAGCTGGAAGTAAATAGGTAGATTGGAGTCATTTTGTAAACAACTTCATATGTGTAGTCCAAGAATTGCAGTATGAGAGAGTACTAAAAAATTGCAGTACATTTTCTGTATTGTTTTCTGTGGTGTTTTGTTGTGGCTCTTTTTTTCACTTGGATTAGTAACAAGATGAGGAAGAATAAGAAAACAAATGTATGACTATTGGAAACTTGCTAATGTTTGATATTTTTTATGGCCTTTAATGCAATTACTGTGTTAAGTGTTGGCTGGCAGAACAAATGGAAGGAATATATGTATTTTTAAATTCTTTCCTCTCCCTCTTTTGGGGTAAAATTGTTTTTGAAGCCTATTTTGTGCAGTTTCCATTTTTAGTCTCAAAAAGAAATTTAAACAGGAGTCTGACAAATTAAGATTTTGAGTTCAGTTTTATGCCATAAGGGTGTAACTTCTTAACAGATCTTGGGTGGCATTTCCCTTGACTTCTCTGCTCACTATTTTCATCATTGATACTTCTTCACTTTCCTCTTGTTCTTTGGAATTCATTCACTTGCGTTGATCTCTTCCATCTCAAAACTCGATTTCTCTCTTGTTCACACCGTTTGTTTCCACATTGCCTTTTCCTTGTGACATACCAAGTTATTCTCTTCTGTAAATGTCAAGGCATACAGAGTCTCTTCTGTGTTGTGTTGCTTTACCTTTTATTACTTCTTTCTCTGAAGAACATTCCTATTTCTGTCGGAGATCATCTTTCAGTACTCTGGTGGTCATTCTAGGACATTATTAAACCTATGCCTTCCTTTTCTGAGCTCTCCCAAGAATTTGGGACCAGGCTTGTCCTTCCTCCTTTATTTTGTTGTGGCCGCTGTGGCTTCCTATTGTTGCGTTAGCTAATTTATCACATCCTCCACTGAAGGATCTTAAGGCCTCCACAAAGTATGAAAGAGTAAAAGTAGTTGCAGTAGGTGATAGTAGTAAACTTCTGGCAGGGTAGTGTTGATTTGGAGTCTCTTGGGTGTTTGAGAAAGGTAGAAAGAGTGGCGATGACACAGTATGTGTGGAAACCTCTGAGCTTGAATTGGATAATTTACTGGTGTGCACTCCACAAGGTGTAGTGCGAAGTAGATGACTTATTTTGCAAGGTCATTCTTATTATAATAAGAATTCCTGTTTCCAGAAAAGACAGTTTTAAAGGGGAGTATACCAAAGCTTAACCACTTAAGTATCTTGTGTACTTGTGGATGTGGAGTTCTGGATAATCTTTTGGAAAATCAAAGCATTCCTGTCCGTATGTGATGAGGGAGTATTTTTGTTTTACTTCGGTCAAACTCTAGGTCTTCCCAAATTAGGCAGTTGCCTGGGACGTAGCAAAACAGCCCTGGGGGTGTCCTGAGGTGGCCTCAGGCCTCCTTCCTGTATCTGTCAGGAGCAGGCTCCTCTCTGCTCTCTCGGTTCTGCTGCTCAGAGAGGTCTGCAGTGCCAGCACGGCACAAGCTCTCCCAAGTTCTCGCTGAAAAAAAACCAGATGAAGTGTCCAGCACAAGGCAGAGGAACAGGCAGAATCCCTGTCGGTAACAGAGCAAGGAGAGGGAGGCACGCTTTCCTCACCGGTGTCTCTTCCCCCTTTTCCTTCCCTATCCCATTAGCCCACATTCTTTCCCTGCCCAGCCCTCCAGTGCTGCCTAATCTCATTTACAGGGGCTGCTGCCAGATCTGCTGTCAGCTGCAGTTTCTTGGCCGCTGTTTTCGGTGAGCGAGCCGAGAGCGCCGAGGAGGAGGAGGAGGGCTGCTGTGTGGCGGAGCGGCAGCAACAGCAGCGGCAGCAGCAGCAGCACCTTTGACGTGCCCGTCCCCCACGTGACGGCCGCTCCATTGCGGGGAGGGAGCTGAGCTGCCGCCGCTCCGGCAGAGCAGGGGAGAGCCGCAGCCTCGGCGGCGGCGGTACCAGCAGCAGCAGCGCCTCCGCCCGCAGTGTGTGTGTGTGTGTGTGTGTGATGAGCGATCACAGCGTCCCTCCGCCCGCTGCCGGCTGACACCGACCGCGCGGGGCGCGCCAGGAGCAGCAGGAGGAG
>VZTU01021930.1:12942-28813 GCA_013400835.1 Zapornia atra | reverse complement strand
TGTGTTTCTGTGACGTCGTAGTTACCTTTCACACTGTGAAACAAGAGCCTGGAGTCTGAGCATAGATCTATGAATGGAAAGACAGCTAGGTAGAGATAGGCAGAGAATTCTTTCAGATTATTCCAGATGTAAAGCACCACAAAGGAAATTCAAAACTCATTAACGACCGTCTTTCAGTTTATCTAGTGATGTGTCATCTAGCTTTACGTAAGTACTGCTGTGACAGCAAGTGGAAGTAAGGCCACAGATATGGTCGGATGAGGATTAACCGCTCTTGCCCTCTACATCATCTTGCTGTGAAACCAGCTGACCTTATCCCTTTGCGTTTCACTGCACTTTACATGTACCACATCATCCTAATTCATGACACAGAACTTCCCACATGCAAACAGTAAAATACATCTGGTGTTTAAAATCAGCATCTTCCTAGAGCTATCCTGTCAAAGTGAGGACAACTGTAAGGTGCTGTGTGTCAGTAGCCTGGCAGGCTGGCAATAGAAACAAGTGTTTACAGCTCATCAGGGCTTTCAGAATGGCTTGGTGTAGGGTGAGATGCACTTCAGGCTCTGAATGTTGATGGGCTACACAGAAATTATTAATTAATAACATTTCTGTTAATATTCATGATTGTACATGTGCTTGAATGAATTTGCTCACATGTGCACTGCTTCTTTTGTACGTTTGTTGTCTTAGCACAAATGGCATGATTGCTCGTGGAGTACAACATTACATCTCACTGTTAAGCAGTGATTAAAATATAGATACCCTGAGCTTGTTATGAAGCAAGGGACTTGAACTTTTCAAGCTTGCAGATTTAAAAAGAAAGGCTGGGGAAAAAAAATGTAATTTCTACAGTTACTGAGCTTTTCTATGCTGGTTCAAGGTACAAACTCTAATATTTACTTTTCTGATTAGGAAGATGTGACTGTGGTCAATGAACATCATATTAAAAAAAATGCTATAGTGCAATAAATCTCTTCTTTGTGAACCCAACTGCCCCATTCACAGCTTGATTATGTTGTTTACCCCTAGTTAAGAGTATGTTAGAATGTAATTGTAACTATTTGTCGTGACTGTCTGTGAGAATGAGAGACTGTGCAATTTGCATCTCGTATATCCAGAAATTAAAAATGAAGGGCTGACCACTTGACACCATTGTAGTTCTCGAAATAAAGCCTGCTGAGCTCAATTTGTTGTGGCTGCTAAATGATTCTGCTCACCAATTTGAATACATGATGAAATTCCTATTAGAAGATGGAACTATAATAACTGATTGCATAATGAAAATGCCAGAAACGGAATGGAAATATTGGTCTGTTAACCCCTTATTTCAGAACACAAGTTTAGAATGGATTTTGAAATGTACCCACGATAGCTCTTCTGACCTCTGGATGGATAGGCTTTTTTCCCTTCATTTTTATTGTTTTCTTCTTTTTCTTTTTTTTTCTTTTCTCCAGATACCTGAAAGTCATCAGAGTTGTGATAATTTCAGCCTTTCAGCAAGGTGCTCTGAACTGTACACTGCATTGTGTTTGTGCTCTAGAGTAACTACTGCTTCCCCTTAGAGCTGTATGAAAAAGGAAAATTGAGTGTTGGTATTAATGTGGTGATAAGAAGTGTTACAGGCAAATGGAGATTTTCCACCATCTTGGAAGACAGATTAATAGAAAACCTTTACATCTGCTCGGAAGCTACATAAACTCACAAACATTTTTGAATTCTCAACCCATCCCCTCCACAAGGTTCTAATTAATCTGTTTCAGGATCCTCCTTGTTCTTCTCTGGGATGAATTTCCATTCTGTTCCTGTATCAAAGTTCAGGTTCCTCTTCAGAGGAAGGCAGCTCTGAAGATGACAGATTAGCTTCGGGTTTTATCCAACTCATTTAATTTAGCCACATTTAATATTAATTGGAATAAAACAGTCAAAAGTACTAGTTGAAAGCAACAGTCAACAGACCTACTACTGCAAAAGGTGAGCCTTCTTTCTATTATCTATGTTTCTCCCTCCTCTACCTATTTCTGGGGAAGAAGCTCAGTGCAGGTATGTACAGTAGAGAAGCCAATTCCACTCCTGAGTTCTTTTGTGAAGACCTCACTTTTTTCTTTCTCTATAACGTTGGTTGAGTCCTATGGCCTCAGTGTGTCTAATGCATTACAAAGCATAGAGTCTAATGCTGTAATTATAAAAGCTTAACGGAAGAAACCCATTGAATGTACTTCAGATAGGTTATCAGCTTTACCTTTCCAAATATATTCTATCATAGAAGCTGACTTCCTAAAGAGTTTTGTCATACGGATATATCTGTCTGAGAGAGGCTCTTGCACACTAGGGTATGAATAAATTATTTCCATAGCTCTAATGCATCCATTTTTTTCTGTATGGGTCTTAGGCTTTCATTTTCCTTAAAAGCATCATTTTGCTACTGAATCAAAAACTGTGGGAAAGAGACAATACTGAGTGTTCACATTTGAAATACAACAGCACTCTCAGGTCAGAAAAGAGCTGCAGCAATGTCCTGTCTCTTCTCTAAACAATGGATATTGCAACTACTAATCAATTTGAATGTAATGAAAAGGGAAAAATTATGTTGATAAGAGTAATTCATGTAACTATGTTTGATGCTATCAATAAACCACTTAATTTTCTGCATGTGCAACACTATTCTTGTATGTGTTTTTACAGACAGGTGTTTATGACAGTATTTTCATATTCATTAGTGATTACTGGAGGTCATTAGGAGATTGCAGTTGTAAGGAGGCTTTTTTCTTGCGAGATGGGAAGCGGCATAGCCACTGGAATGAGATGTAATCTAGAAACAGGATTAGACAAGAAGGGAGAGACTGGTGTTTTACATTGCCATTCAAATGTTGAAGAGTAAAGGAGAGAACAGAAGTCAGGGAAATCTCACTAGTAGTGAGTTTAAAATAAATGACGACATCCTACTGAACCACGTGAATTTTGGATCAAAATCATTCCTGCTGTATTGGCATCTGGAAGCAGTGAAAACAGAACAAGGGTTGGGGAAGGGGTGACTATGCTGCATGAAGTGAGTTGTTCAGCTGCCAAGGCCGCCTATATCTGCAAGGATCTAACCCTACAAAGAGTGCTGCTGTGGGGCTGGGACTTTAACACCATCTTCAATTTGTAGTTGTATTGACTTTTTTTGTGGCAGGAGATAGAAACAAATTTATTTAGAAACCTGGACACACAGACTGGTCTCCTGTAAATGCTGCCCAGCAACTATTCTCCAATTGTAACGAAGAAAAAAAGTCTACTGTGCTCCTCAAAGTATCAGAGAATAGCTGCTGTATCCAAGCAGTTACCTTGAAATTGAGCTCACTACTAAGTCACTGAAAGGTGTTTCACTGGTTGGGTTCTTCAGTGCAGTTCCTCAGAACTTTCAAGTGTTTGTAAACTTTGGAGCGAATTAGACACTTAGGTGTTTTAGCTAGGTGTCCATGAATCAACAAGCTCCAGGGGCAGTGAGCAGTTTAAGGCTTTCCCATGCCTGCAGGATACCTGTGAGATGGAGCATAGTAGGAAGGAAGTCCCAAAGTTTCAAGAGGTCTTTCTGCTGGAATCATTTCCCTGCGATGAGTGCGGTGCTTGATGGTGGGCGTGCCAGTGCTGGGGCTTGGCCGGCTGCAGCAACTAGCTCTGTTGTCTGCTTGCTCAGTCACTGCAGTAACTGATAACTTGGATCTTTTGTTTCTAACTGCTGTTCCTTATCCGTAGGGTCCCCCCCAGCCCTGGAAAGCTCCTGCTTCACTGAGCCAGGAACTAATGCAAAGGGAGGGTGACTTACATACATTCCTGCTTACTTGCAAGAAAACTTTATTTCCTGCTATAAAACGTGTTTTACCAAAGACTTTATTGGGTTTAGTTTGATGTTCTGCTTAAAAGTGGATATTGAAGCGCGTTGTTTTTTCTAAGGGATCCAGTATGTGTTGGGAGGGAGGAGAAATTGTGACTTGTGTGACTGGGTTTTGGGTGTTCGGATTTGTGGCTTTTTTATCTTGCTACTGAAGGCTGTAACTAAACCTGTCGGCACTTTGAAATGATTGTGATAAGCATTACATGTCGTGCATTAAAATGAATATTTTTATTTCTCTTAATTTGACATATTCAAGTCTCAGTATCTGTTTAAAAAAATTAAGAAAATGTAGATTTTATGTGACTCTTTTCTTCACCTCCCCCTTAGATGCATTGAAGAGCAGATAATAGGCTTTCTGCACTTTAGAAATGTTTTCTTTATTCAGGTCAAAGTTAATCTTGCTGTACTTAAAAATGGATTATCAGACACAGAGCCCTCCCCATCATTGGCTGGGAGTCAATGCTCATCTGGCAAAACTCTCTTACCATTATTTTTCTTCCTTTTTACTGATCTCTTGGGTCCTCTTCCTAGCTGTGAGCAGTGGCATGCCAATTTCAATTAACATTTCCTTTAAAACAAATGTTATCATCTGCTTAGTGCTTGTGACTTTCCATTTCTAACAAGGATAACAGGAGTGTGCAGGAGTATGGCTTTGTTTCTTTCAATATGATGTCACTGAGACTTGGTGAACATCATTAACCATTATCCATCTGTGGCATTTCTTCAGGTTTGTTGTGATTTAAATGTCAAGCCTAAGCCTGAAGACTGAATTCTCTGTCTGAAATAAGGACATTTCTTTCCCATAACAGATTAAAAGCCAAAGCCCATTGCTGTTAAAATGATGGGCTGCTTTCTCATTGTGACCACAAGGCCAAGGCTTGCTCTGAAGGTTTTTGGAAAGCGCTGTACTGTTCACAGGTCCATAGAGATACAGATCACATCTGTGTGAATAAATTATATTGTTAGATTGCTGGTTTTACCAGAGGAGAAAGCAGCAAGAAAGTTTTGTTGAGTTATCCTAAACTGCATTTTTTCTCTGCCTCAGGAAAAGAAAAAAATCATTTTGAGCTCCTGAAATGCCTCATTTTACACTCAGCCCTTTAAAAATGGCACCACCTACACATTTTATAAAGTAAATTCAAATATTTTCTTTTGAAAATTTTGCTTCAACATCTCTAAATTTTTCAGTGCTGCTTACATTTATTGCTGTGAAGTTGCAATAAAACAAGGTTGACCCCTACATAGTTCTCTTCCCTCTCATCCCCTGTCATGAATCCCTTTAATTTTGCCTCTAATTGTTTGACTCTTCCACTCCTGTCTCTTTCTGTGTCTCCTCAGCCAGACATAAAACACAGACCTGTCTAAGACAATTGTTCTGACAGTCCAAATAACCATGTGTCCAAATGCTAAAACTTGGAAAAAACCAAGTCAGAAAAATAAATAGCTTTTGGTCCAAAGTAAATATACACCAGGCTTCTTCCTGACTGACTCCTCTGTGACAGTAGAGCTCCAGTTTCCTTTTGGCCAGAGCAGAAAGTTGTATGTCTGGGGTAATGAAAAATGGGAAAGCTAAGACTTTGTCATACTCCAAGAACATGAGGAAAAAGTGGGGAGGGAGGCCACGTGCCAAAGAAGATATAGAGAAGGTTTCAGGCACGTGTTCCTGGGACAAATAATCACTTAATAGTGGTTCTTGTCAACACAGAATTTTTCATGCTGCCAAAGTTATATGGCACTATAGGTAACATTCAGGCAGATCCTTACTGCTACATAATGAACAATTAATGAGGTATTTAAATGTATTATTTGAATTGTTCCAGAAATAGAAATCACGACTCTGCTAAACAGGAACTTGGGAGCTGGTATATTGGATGATATCAATGCTCTGCCCAGCCTTGGAACCTGTTTTTAACAGATGCGGTTTCCTGATGCTTTGGAGAATACTGCCAGAGCCTCCATAATAAATAAAATAGAGTTTAAAAATAAATGAAGAGAATGAGACAAGGTGACTAGAATTGAACCCATCTGAACTCACACAGGTGGTCAAGGGGTTCACTTGTTGCTGGCTACTGAAAAGGTACATAAAAGCCTACAGAAACTTTTGATGTGTCAACTTAAAAAGATGTTAAGTGAAGGTGTTCAAGTGAGGTTTTGAGAAAATACCACTCTTCAGCTCAGACTTTAGACCCTTATCAGTGCCTTGCTGAATTTAATAAATAATTCTTGACACTTTGCTTAGCATCTTTTTTTTTCTTTTAAAAAATCTCCATCTCCATTGATGTATTCATAATTCATTTATTCTAAATTCCTTTTCAGGTACTCGAGGAAAATTTTATTTTATGTCACATTTGGAACAAGAAATGTAGAGAGCTAAAGAGTGAAGGCTGTTATCTTATTCACGCGACAAAGGCATATATTATTCATACTGTAATACCCAAACTGCAGGAATTGATAGATGAGACTTATATAGTCAACTCCCGAGCAAACTAAAAATATATTTTAAAAATAAACTGCTCTTTGAGTGGTTAATTCAAAATCAGATGGATTACTGGAAGATACTCTATGTGATTATTTTCACTGTTGAGACCCAAACTACCTACATATATTTTCTCGCTGAGACTGGAAAAGTCTTAATGCATTTATTTTTCCTTCTGTTTGGATGATTTAAACTCTGAAAAAGGGACCAGTAGATCAATAATTTAGTGCAGTTAGATGAAAAGTGTTTTAACCTGTTGGTTCAATTGTAGGATAGTAGGGAGTCTTACATACTGAACAACTGCATTTAGATTGTATAATCCATATTCAAAATAACTTCTAGTGGAAGGAAAATTTGCCATTGTGGAGGAAATTAAAGTCTGTGTCAGCTCCTTTTTATATTATATAGAAGGGTTTGGTCAGCATGAAAGAATATTGCAGGATTGTTCCTTGTACAGAGGAGTAGGATGAACACAGCTTGTTGGTGTTGCAGCTACAATGTTTAGAGGTTTTCTTTCATGTAAACCACAAAAATAGCAGAGTAATTTTAAATCATAGCTGTCATGCAGAAATGTATGGGGAAAATATCCCAAATCAGGCTGTCTCCTAAAATACTCTCAGCAGATGACCCTAATGGTTTAGGAAGAGATTCTAGAAAAAGTCAGTGCTTTTACTGCAATAATACATCAGTGAGAGTGTAATTAATTTACTATTCTTTGTGACCTTGAGAAGCAGGTAAACATCCTGTGTTACATGTACAAATGATGATTTGATACCTTTGTCTGCTGGGGTTGCTTGTATTTTCTTAGGGATGCCTGAGGCTGAGCGGCTGTGTGTTGAAGTTTCTTTCAGTTTTAGATCCAGACTGCTTGTGCACAGAGACGGGCAGTGATCACTCTTTTGATCTGTTAGGGAATGCTTTCCAGACTTTTCTTGGTTTTCTCTCTTCATTTACAGAGAAAAACAATTGCAAACTACTTAAATTTGTGTTTTTAGTAAACAAATTTGTTTGAAGCCACAGTTCTTATTTAAGTATCAGAATATGGTATGCTTAATAAATGTCAGGTTCTTTAAGTTGTGTTCTTCTGAAACCTTGTCTTTGTATGGTGCATTCCCATGACAATTTGCTTTGAATTTGATTTATAGAAGGAAAACGGGGAGAATATTCCCCTCTTTTTAGTGTTGTATTAAAATTTCTAAATTGTGTTGTCTAGAAAATGCAGCAAATTTAGAAACATGCCATTGATGTTTCAGGAAGACCCTTTTCCATATCTGCCACTTGCCAGGGTCCTGTCGTGGATTTTGAACAGTCTGGTTTTCCCATGAAGGGCAAAATCAGTAAGAACGGTCTGTACCGAGACTTCTGTAAACCTTCTGGTTTTAGCTCTGTGTGGTATTACATTTAACCACTGGTTTAATACAGGTGATATTCATGAATAGTTTCATCAACCAAACAACTGAGTAGGTTACAAGGGTGTCGTACAAGCCTTTATTGATCTATTCTACATTTGCTTTTAAGATACTTTGTGTTAACTTCCATTGCAGCTGTTAAATTCTCAATCCTCTTTAATCTCCTCTCTCTCAACTGGAGAAAACCTTTCTCAGAAAACTTAAGTCTGACCCAAAAGATGTAAAAAAAATCATAGCATATACTGTATTTTCTCACCATTAAGCTCAGAGATGAACATGACTGAAAATCAATAATGTGCTTGGCCTGCAGCCTCATCATTTATTGATTTACATGTCGTTCGTCTCCATAGAAAATGCAATTATTGCTTAAATACAATACAGTATTTTGCTAATAGGATACAAATGTCACCACTGAGTAAAAAGGTCACACTTGCATGTAAATGATTGTCAGCCCAATCTCTTGCATGTTGCTGCCACTATTGTGAAGAGGCTATTAAGAAACAGGAGACCTAGTCCTATTTCTGCTGGTGTTAGTGGGAGCTCAGCATTTGCTTTAAGTGGCATCAGTAGCTCCAATTCTCTGGTCTTACATAGGTGCTTTGTGTCTCTTTAGTTTACAGTGCAGTCAAGGCAGATCATAAAGGTAAGGGAGGATTTCCTCTGTGTGATGCAGGGCCACTGCAGCACCAGCAACTGTGCGGTAGTTCTGTTGGTGTGCATTAGGAGATGCTGCTGGGGCTTTCTCAAGACTATGGCGTAAAACCTACATGCTTTGAATACTCCATGACGTGAGAATCAGTAGTGTGTGATACCCAGATGGCAGCCTGCTCCTTGGAAGTTCCGAGTTGCACAGAACTGTCAGTCTGCACCATTCAAGTTTCTTTCTCCATCGCTGCCGTGGCTGAGATGAGCAGGCTCAATGGGTGGGTCCTCAGCTGAAGAAGCAGAGCAAGAGAGCCAAGTGTGGACAAAAGAAACAAACACAAGGATAGGATTAGTTTTAGTATATTTTTGCCTATGTAGCTAGAAAACAGAGCCCTAAACAGTTCTTCCAAATATGTTTGAGAAAGCTATAGCAAAAATGCCATGAAAGAAATGGTATTTTTCTAACTTTCTGAAGTCTTTCATGGCGATTGCTCCATTTCAATCCAGCTTTTGTAATTCATTACAGTGTCTAATTTAGGTAAGAAATCTCCCTGAATTGGTATTACATGGTATTAAACTGCAGAATACCTGGCGAGCAACAGAAATGGAAAAAAATTATCATATTAAGACATTTTTGGAGCTTTGATGTCACTGAGGAAAATCTTACGCAGGTGGAAAGGCGGGGGGGTGGGTAGGAATTGAAAGATTGCTGATTTTGCTGGAAGACTTCAATGCCCAATGTCATGTAGAGAGAGATTTTCACCTCTGTTACAGTAGGATGTGTAATGGCCGTAATTCTTTCACATGCTAACATGGTTAGTGCTTGATAAGTGTGTTTATCTTTAGTAAGAAGATTTTTTTAGATTTCCCTAACTGAAATAGAGAGGAAGGGATTTAACAATTTGAAAAGCACTCTGTAAGCTCCTGTATTTACTGCTACGATTGTAAGGATTTAATAACAGGGTGTTGTAGGGCTTTACTTTCTCTTTGCCTTTGACCCTTGTTCTGATATGTTTTGGGAAGTTCAGTGGCACTTGGCTGAATAAATGTGAGGAGTCCTATATGTATTTTTTAAAAGTATGCATATAGAGGTAAGCTTTAAGTTATATGGTGCTGTTTGTTACAGCCTGTTTAGAATCTGCTGTTAGTGTGTGCTGAGAGCAGCTTTGTTGCTCCTGCATCGAATTCAGAAGAAAAGATTGGGTAATCAAATGATCAACAATAGTTTCCACTTACAATATGTATGAAGAAAGATACTGAAATTAGGAAGGACTTCGTCATGTAAAACTTCTCTAATTTAGTTTTTCGCTTGCTTTTACAAGTTCTTCTGCAGTGTCCTGGGTAGATTATTTTTAGAAGAAACATAGCTATGAATAATTAGATCCATAAATTATTCTAGTTCCGTGTTAGTCAATAGTAAATGCCATTTTTTCTGATAACTTGATCAAAAAGTTAATATACTTGTTTCTCTAATCTGAACACAAAATGCCCAAGTCCAGCACACCTTCTTTAATAAAGGAATTTATATATGTATAAAAGACATGTACCATGTATTTATTTAAATAAAAATGAACCCAAATACCTGTAAACCTTTGAGTGTCTTGAATGAAGTTACCCTGTGAATAAGAAGTATATTGGCAGTAACAGCAGTATATTTAGAGCGCTCTATGATTTTGCTCCCTCTCAGCTGTTCAAGAACAGATACTTTTCCCCAGTATGGCTAATAGAAACAATCAGAAATTTCAACCTTTGTAATTTAATGCACCTATTTTAATATTAATTTTAATTTAAAAGTGCTATAATTTAATATCCTTGGAGGTCTGTTTGTTGTACATGTGGGTTAAAGATTCAATACATATGTGTTAAAATGCAGAACTGACAGTTAATAGTTTTTGGTTATTAGCATTATTCCAGCTACTTTGCTCTGAAGAAAACCCTTGATTATTCAAGGGTCAGGAAAATCAGTGTTGTTAGTAACCCTGACTCTTTCTTTCTCTCAGTTAACTCCCAGGCTTCCCTTAGCTAAAAATATTTCAGTCTGTATCATGAATAAATACTGTGCTTTGTGCCTTTGGTTGGCCTCCTGTGCAGGAGATGTTACCAGCAGCAGAAGTAGTATTTTACTGATCCAGATACAGTATATTCCATGGTCAGACCTGTACTCATTGGACTCCCAGCCCAATCTCCTGTGTTAATCCTGTTCCTCCTGACATTAGGCACAGAAGGAAGAGTGTCAGGATCCCTGCAAGGCAGTGGACCTGAAACACCCTTAACATGCTCAGGAATATGGTCTTTCAGCTACAGCATTCAGAATCTTCAGATAATTGCTGTGTTGACTGTCTTGGTCTTTGAGGACAAGCTTGTCAGTATTCAGTGGTGTTCTCTTCTTAGCTTCTCTTTGTTAACCAAGCAGAAAGACTGTTCTTTAAACCATTTATTGTCTTTTTTCTTTTTTTCTTCTTTCTGAGGAGGTAGGTGGCTGATACCTTAAAGTCAGTAGTTGCTGCTTGTTGTCTCAAGGCATTGTTATTTCAGTGGCTGTGACTCTAATTGCAGCAGTGTTACACACCTGAAAGCAGTTTCAGGCCACCTGGGACTCTGCATTTAAAAACAAACAAACAATAAAAAGCCCCAAAAAACCCGGGCTCAATTTTCTTAAGAAATCCAGAGGCAAGTCTGTCTATGTCCTAAAGCACTGATTTTGTATATTAAATGGTCAAAGGATGCGCCTTTACGAATGTATTGCTGCATATTGTATCAAATTCAGTTTCCAAATGGATATCAAGCGCTGAGGAAGGTAATTACATGTGAAAAACATTGAATCCTATAAGAGATTTTTTTGGGGCCAGCTGTTCTCTTTTTCCTAGTTTTCCTGAACAGGAACGTGACTTAGAAGTATCTTCTCTGCCTATTGGCTACCTCAGTGTCAGTAAAATAAATCTGATTATGGGGGGGAAAAAAAAAATCCAAAAAATTCCCCATCCCCCAGATGCACATGTGCACACACAGAGAAACCTCTCAAAACAGGCAAGTATGAGCTTGATTCCAAGGTTTCTTCCCCAGTATCTTTTCATTGTTGCTGGTTTGGGCGCACATGAGTTTTACATAGAATAAATATTTTATCCCTTTATATGTTGTAAATACAGATATCTATATATCCTAAGAATCTTCTATCTATCTATATGAATTTATGGCTAAATGTCTGCAAAAGATGTCATCATTGTACCCTGTGGTAGAGGAGTATAGAAGTACTACTGCTCAGTTACCAGTGCGAGACTAACCCAGGGTCTGGCCATGGAGGCTGCTGGTGTGGCTGAGGCTGCCTGTGCCAGCAGGCTGTAACTGCTGCATGTGCCATGTGTTTGGGTGCCAGAAGGTGTGGAAATGGGCTGTCATAATTACAGTGGGGGGGTGTTTCTATCTTTTAGGAAAAAAAACCAAACCTGAAAACCACCTCCCTAAATTAGTGACAAATTTTACTTTGAAACTGCGAGTATCTGAGTAAGATGCATGCCACCTTCCGCCTTCCTTTACTATTACAGGAGCAACACTGGATTGCCTTCCCTGGTTACTGGCAACCTGTCTTTTTGGGTGGTTCTTAAAATTATGGAGGTGTGTATTCCTCCTCAGATAACACACTGAACTTTCTAAAAGTAGATTAAAAAAACCCAAATAATCGGCATTTGGCTTTCAGGTTAATAGACTTTTCGGTTTCTGATAGGGAAAACTGTGAAGCTGTTCTGAAGCTAACCTAAGTCAGTGAGGACACTACTGTTAGGCTGTACTCTATATGTCTATTCAGGTAGATTGTGATGGTTGCTGTGGTCGTAACTCGCTTACCTGTGGATGTGATACTACATCATCTTGTGGGACGTATTTAAAGGAATTCACAATCCTAAATGTAGATGAGCAAAATTGTGGATGCTAGGGAGAACATGGGAATGACAGGGTTTATTTGTGAGAAGGGCTATAGCAATAAGAAGTGGAAGGTTTGACACTGTAGTATGTGCTGTTTATTCTGCCAGTGACCCACTGCACTAGTTTGAGGCCATGTGTTGCTTTGGTAAGAAAGCAGTCCCTGCTGGTTCATCGTGTCAACTGCACCATGGCCTGATTCAGCAAACAACTCGGGCATGTTTCCAGCTGTAAGTGTAGGTGTTCAAATGTAATTCATGCATATCTCCTGAAAAGTAAAACCGATAAAATATTTCTGGTTCCATTAAGGGTATGGTTGGATTTTTAAAAAATATTGTGCTACTAATGAGATTTTCTAGGCAGATGATGTAAATGTAATGTTCTTTGAGTACTTACATCAAAATACCTTATAATAAACTGCTGGTAGAAATCATCTTCTGTAGATGTCTATATTTGGATAAAATTTCATGCTGGCTTAAGTATTTTTCTCAACTGAAAATGAGTTTTTCTCAAAGAAAACATGTGGAAGAGAAGGAGGTGGCAAATAAACTTTTTGCAGTATAT
The DNA here is from genome assembly GCA_013400835.1 of Zapornia atra. Taxonomy (NCBI): domain Eukaryota; kingdom Metazoa; phylum Chordata; class Aves; order Gruiformes; family Rallidae; genus Zapornia; species Zapornia atra. Next base: position 15,927 of record VZTU01021930.1, on the reverse strand, counting down.
CCCATAATAACCCCAAAGATTCTTTCATACCCTTTTTCATGGTGTCATTGGGTATAACTTGTCTGTACCTGACTGTGAGCTCTAGAAATATCTGAAACCCCTGGCACGGAGTCCCAGGTTTGCCTGAGATAAATTAGCTTTTGATATGTCAAAAACAGCCGTTAAAAACATCTCCAGTAGTGTGAGGAACAGACTCGTCCCTGTTACAATGCTTGGTGAGAGCTGAGAACATTGCACAATGCTGCAGGCAGCTTGGGAACAGGAAAGATTTGTACTGGGCTTTTTCTTTCTTTCTTTTTTTCCTTTTTTTTAAACCCATAGTCATTTGTACAGCTACAAGGCTGTTTATCTGCATTTGCTTTATCTTTTTTTCCCTTTAATTTATGATTCCAGTTCTATAAGGCCATATGTTCCATTTTAATTCTTTTTGGGTATTTTGCCTTATTGCCTACCCTTCTACCTTCTCTGAGCCATTTACTCTTTTCTGGTGCCCATCATTCTCCGCCTGCCCTGCTGCTGCTGTGCAGTTACAAAGCCCCCACTGGTGGTTGAAGCAGTGATCTTGGCTGTGGAGCAGGCAGTCAGTGCCAATGACAAATGGGCAATAGATGACAATTTAAAATCTAGTGAATGAAGTTAAAGGGCTTTTACAGCACGGTGTATCTGCAGTTACAGCTAACCTTGTGTCATTTGCTTTGGTGTCATGTTTACAGCTGACAGTCTTTGATAGAGGTGAAGACAGCGCTATCAGCAAATTAAGGCAGGACATCTTCAAATGGCATATTTAGTCTTTTCCTCCTTTTCTCTCTTTTTGATCAGCATTGGAGCTATTTGGCTTGCATGAAGAAAAGTGCCTGTGTGCTAAAAGCAGATCTGTTTTGTAGAAGAATAACACCAGTGAAAACAGGATGACACAACTCCCGGTTTTTTTCCTCCTCGAGTTCCCAAAAGTTTCAATGCATGGTGTTATTGGCACCGCTCCCTAGAAGGGTTTAAGGGGTGCTTGAACCTATTCTATGAAGAGATAGTGTAAGGTTCATTAATTACCAAAAACTGAAAAGAATGACTGGATGTGAAGATTTGAGCATGTACCCATGGAAGGGGTTTTAGAAAAGGGTGTCTGAAAGCTTTCCTGCCAATTCTTCCTGTGGTGTAAATTGCAGGAGTGATTTATACCCTATTGAACAGCATCAAACACTGGAATAAAACTGGGTAACTGCTTTTCGCTCATCATTCCCAGCATCAAGTTCTATTAGTATCACTATTCCTTCACTACTCCTGCGGTGAGGATGTTTGCTTTAGTCCAAGTAATGGCATTACCTTAAGGTAAGAGAGCAGCAGCAGTGAGAAGAATGAAGCCAAGTTGCTCATTGTGACTCTAGCCAAGCATGGACATTTTTCTACCTCTTGGAGCTCTGTACAAGTCTGGGAGCAATAATTTAGTCCTTATTTTAAAAAAATGCCATGCCGCTACTTTGTACAGATTTAATATATGAGATATATATCAAGGAAAAAACTGTATTAGACAAGTACAACTCTCCAATTTCTCAACACTTAACATAAATAATTGCTGCACTATGAAGATTTAAATGGGGATTGCCACTTTTATAATTAATTCTTTTTTGTTTCATCCTCCTTACTAATTGAAAATGGGTTTTCAATGCAGAATGCTTTGAAATAGTGTGAAGAGATGGAATTGGAAATGAACTTAATTAACTACAAACTGTCCAAATCAATCAGTGTTTCACAGTGCCTTTGTAATGTACAGAGTTCATAATTTACTTGGGATTTGCCATAATGCATATGCCATAATTGCAAAGTAATCATGCTAAGAGTGTACAAAATTTAGTGTTGTGCTCTGATGTTCTGTTGGGGTGAAATGTCTGTTTTCACACACCAAACTGGACTGGGGGCAAAAGGGTGTATTTTTCCATTAACCAGACAGAGGACTTCTATAAATTAGGGCATTTCTCCAAGTCTTGCAGGGCTTTCAGATGCTAATAGCTAGAAAGAAAAAAAATCTTTTAATTCAGTGTCCAAGCAATCTGGCATTTGAAATGGCAATGTTCTTGCTACACCATCCATGATGTGTGCAGCATGGAAACCATAAGCTTATATAAGAAGATCAGAGAAAATTACTCCCAAGGAAAAATGCTTTGCAAAAGTTCTGTAGGTTTCCAGAAAGATTTTGTGGAGTAAAGCTTCTGCAGAACCAATTCTACTGAGTAGCTTTGCATATTGTTTTCTAGGGGGCTAGATATGTGTTAGGTATCTAGTAGTAGCACCTCTCAGCTAGACTGAGAGGAAAATTTTCTTGAGATTGCATTTGTCCTTTTCCACCTAAAAGTATGGTGTCTGGGGCTGTCCAGTGACCTCAGACAAAACACTTTATCCCTGTGTGTGAGACTCATTCAGTTGTCCTTAATCATGTGCCACTCCCAACTTGATGCAATAGTTTTTCTTTTGGGAGCTTGATGTGCAGTTGTAGCTAACTGGCCTGTTGATGTTACTCAGGGAGCTGCACCCAGGATGGATGTGGTGCCATGGTGTTGCAGTTTGGTGTAACTGTGCTGCTTCAGTGGCTCTTGTAAGCTGCAGTTACAGCTTTCTGCAAGCCCCATATTTTGAAAACATTGGTACAGTCAAGGCCAAATTTGAGACTAAGCCTATCAGAGCTGGTCACAGCGCCTCTGGGAATCACATATAGGAGAAAAAAAACTGCTGGCAGGCGCACTTTGCCACCGGAGCGGGAGTGAGAAGATGTAACAAGCTGCACAGATGCCAAGGCCAGGCCCGCAGGAGGGGGGGATGAAGAATGCAGAAAGAGAGTTTCCCCTGCAGCTCGTGGTGGAGACCATGGTGAAACGGGTGTCCCCCCGAAGCCCATGGATGAGGATGGGGAGCAGAGACATCTATGCCCTGTGAAGTTTGATCCACGCCTCAGCAGGTTTGCCAAGGGACTTGTGACTTTGCGGGAGACCAGGC
>VZTU01021930.1:0-12706 GCA_013400835.1 Zapornia atra | reverse complement strand
GGAAGGAGAAGTGATAATATCTGGGGAAGAAAAGCAGCTTGTGAGGGATCGCGGGAACCCCACTGCCCATTCCCTGCCCCTCCCCATGCCATGTGGGGGGCGAAGAAGGGAGTAAAATCGTGATGAGTTTTACGTTTGCTAAAAAGGGAGGGGTGGGGGGAAGGCGCTTTAAGACCTGGTCGCTTCTTATCTCGTTCCGGTTCACTGGGTGTATTAATTGTAGTAAGTAGTAATAAATCACTTTTTTTCTCTTTCCTTTATTCTGTGCTGCGTCTGTTTTGCCCATTGCACTAATTGGGGAGTGATCCCTCTGTCCTTATCTCAGGTCCTAAGCCTCCCAATATCTATTTTCTCCCCCTTTTCGGCTGAAGGGGGGAGTGAGCGAGCGGCTTGGTGGGTATTTGGCCTTTGGTTAGGGCCAAAACCACCACACATGGTCATCAGGAATGTGCACCTTCTTTACTCGGCATCTTTAGAGCACTATTAATTTATCAATTGTATATTTACGCTGTTCAAAGCTTCATCCGAATCTGAAGGTCTCTTTGGCTTCTAACAAAGTCCCAGAAAGAATTCTTAATTCTTTGACTTAAGAACATTGTTTGTGTCTACTTCTTGAAAATTGATTTGTTTTCTCACAAATTCAGTATCTCTTCACAAAAATAGGACAGTGTTTACATCTCATTTTGTGCCTTGTGAATACTTCCTTGATTCTGCCTGTGCAGTCCTGCTGTTTACATTTCCAGCATTTCTTCTGGAAACTTTTGACAACTTCACACATCTTTGTTTCTCAAGATTATTTACTTGGTAAGGTACCTCATGGTGGCTATGTCTAGTTTTCCCCATCAAAACTTACTTGATTTGAGCAGCTTTGCACCTTGGAAATTCTTCTCTGCACTATCCTTCTATGCTTCAATCAGCATTTTCTGTCCTTTTTCTCTAGATTTTCATTGAACAGTCCTCTTGAATTAGGGATTGCAGAGCTTTCCAAAATTATATGTCTGATTCAAATCTGGAAACTTCTGTGCTTCTAGAGTTTCTATTTTGGTTTTTTTTATGTTAAATGGAGATCTAGAAATTTGATTCCTGCTAGTGTGTTGTATTCTTTGAATCTCTGTAACATAAGCTAGTGGAAATGAATTGTACACTCTTACATAAACCTAATGTTAAATTAAAAAAGAGGGAAATTGCTCTCTGTAGCTCTGCCTCCATCCATAAATAGACCAAATTCTTGACTGACTCTAAATTGCTGGCTTCATCGGTGAGCATCTTCGCTCCAGTGACACAGGAAACCTCTTCAGTTTTTTTGTCACACTTCTTGCTTCTTTTATTTGTCTGTTTCAAGCTATGCTGTGTCCTTTGCTCTAAAAGGTAGTGTTCTGAGCTGGGGTTTAATGAGAAGTCTCTTAAGAATTGTAACTGAGTCCTTAGTGAAGTGAAAAGAAAGCTGAAATAACAAAAGCTATAGCTGAAGGACCTTAGGAAGTACCAGTACAATGTATAACGGCACCTGTTTGTGATACCCAAGTCTTGTCCTCTTATTTTCCCTTCCCAAGTTGTCCTTTATATGTGATACTCCTGGAGTAGGTATCCAAATTAAAAGGGTAGTTTCTTTAGAATGTCTCAGTACTCACTGTTCATACAGAAAGTTGGCTGGTGCGCTTCAAAGTATGTTTTTTCTGAAATCTACTCTCTGGAGGAGTGCCTCCTTCCCCCTCTTTCTCTTTTATTCTCTCATTCTCCTTTTCCCCTTAAATTATTTCTCAAAAATGAGACTGTAAGGCTCACTGATGGTATGACGCATTGGTGGCAATGCGTAATCAGTTGCAGATGTGAAGTGTAAAGCTTGCCCTAACTGACAGAAATTCCTGCTGTGTCACATGGTATCCCATGTCAAGGGTGGGAAAAGATCCAGGAGAACGTTAAGAAGCTAATGAAGTAAGGCCCGTTTGATTAATAGCAAGAGACTAGGCTGCCACCCACTAATGAAGGGAGTGAGGAACCAGACAAGGGTGGTCCAGTCAGTCGCATAGCTTATTTCCACAGTGACTCAGCCTTATTGAAGAGAAAACAGAAACTAACCACGCTTTCCCTCCCTTACTCCAACAGTTCTCCAAAAGTTTTGCTTTCTGCTGATCTGTACTAAAGGGACTGGGTTATTTAGAAGGACAATTCCTGGGTCAGTTTATATCCCTTCTCTTTTTTTATAGCAAAAAGCCTACTGGAATGCAACTCTTGGGATGAAGTTTTTTCTTAACCTCCTCCAGCATCTGCATTTTTTTCCTGGGATCACAGGAGGACAAATGACTTCTGCAAGATACTCCATAAAACTTCTTGCTTGTTCCATAGGATGACATGAAGAGTGACTGGTTTCTCTACAGCAGATGTGCCTGATCTTTTTTTTTTTTTTCTTCTTTCTTTCTGATTTTCTGTGGTAAGGAAGCTTTCAATATTTGGGCAACTGGCAGGTATCACCCCTTTAGAGAACGGGCTTAAAGCTGGGCATTAATGGAACTTAAGTTCATGTCTCTTCCTGCCAGTGACAGCACTTTTCAGTGCTTGAATTGCTCCGGGCACTCTAACCTGGCCTAGAAAATGCCCAGTTGAACAAGCTGGCTTCAAGTGATATAATAATGAGCACTTCTCATAGTTCAGCCAAAATCATTATGCTTGGGGTATTCCCTCCAGATGTTCACCAAAATGTGCACACCTCTTTTTCCAGCTAACCGTATGTCAGGAGCATATCTTTAGCTTGGCCCAGCAGGGATTAGCTGGCGGGATGGAGTCAGCAAGAGCTGGACTGGCTGTCTGGAGCAGTATGCAAGGAAAATGAGAAGTTAAATATCCAGTAAGTGTGATATGAAATGCTGTCCAGAGCTCAGAGGTCAAAAGAGTCAGCAGGCACAGACAGGGGATTGTGGGACTGCCAAAGAGAACTGCCTGTTCGAGGTGTGTAATTCATAGTTATGTAGTAATCACTTTGCAAGCTGTCTGGACTGGGAGGCCAGTGACAGCTGAGAGGACACATACCTGGGACTGAGCCCAGCCTGCTAGCTCAGGGAAGCTTCCTGGGAAGTAAGTACCAGCCACTTTTTGGATGGACGATAAGGTGGCACTTACTGTGATACGGGCAACAAGCTGTCCAGTTATTAGGAACTGCCAGCTGTCTTCAGGTGTGGCATTGCTGCCATCACAAACAGAGAAACCAGGCTTTCCCCCTGATACCAATAAGCCTTAAAACATGAATTTTTGGAATATTTAGTGTCATAATGAAATAGGTCCCTGTTTAGTATGGCACTCAGCTAAGTACTTGGACAGGTGACAGTCCTGCTGACAGTCTGTGCAGCCAGGATGCAGACATTTTGATGAACAGGCACCTGAGCACTGCTGTGCATGGTGAAGTTGCTATTGATTTAAGTAATCCTATGCCCATAAAGGATTTTTCCATCACTTACTAAGAAATAAGAGGAAGTGGGTAAAGATGAGTTTCATCAGAAGAAGGTTATAGCTGGAAATCCTTTTGTCTTTGAGTCAAATGTATGAAAATACAGGAGAGGCTGCGTAAACAGAAAAAAAGCCAGAAAGCCAGCTAATGCCCATAAAGCTTCCAGGCACTGCTTTTTAGTCCTCAGAGCCCCAGAAACAGATGAAGGGCAATTCAATTGCTCTTAATGATACTCTACTGAATACATGCTTTCTTTCAAAAAGCCAACTGCTCTAAATGCCATTGACAGATACAATAATAATGTACTAGTGTCAGTGTCAATGTAGAACTGTACACCGTTTTTCTACATTTTGTGGCTTGTAAACAGCAAGTAGTTCATTTTGATATACAAAAGGAAAGCTGACTGGGCTCAACAGTGATGTTCAGGTTCTCCCTTAGATTTATTTTTAATTCCAGATTTGTTGGTGCAATAGAACTTCAAAGAATAGTAATAGCTTTACCCATTAAAAAACACAGCTACACAAATGTATGAATTTTTTTAGATTGAAATAGATGCTTTTCTGAAAACTTACGTGTTTCATACTAAGCTTATGCCCTGGGGGCTGGTGTGACATGAAAAGAAACCGGCAAGATGAAACACTGCAGCTCTGAATGCTTTTGTATTCATTACTGTGGTGGTATGCACACGTGTGTGAGAATAACATATACAGGTTTAAATACAAAGTTAACTTAAAATGCCTGTACTCTTCCCCATCTGAATGTCTTACTTTCAGAAACAAAATGGCAATAATATTCAACATCCTCAGTTGGTGGCAATCTTGTACAAAGTATGGATATGGGCACTGTAGAGGCTGAGGGCATGGCAACTCATAGTGTTCCTGCTGCACCACTGCGCACCGGTTTATATTGGCAGAATTGGCCTCTGACCAAAGCATGTTCCTTTAGAACCTCTTACCTTTCCTGGCCCTCTACATCAGAATGCTAGGAGAACCCCGAGAGCTGCCTAACCTGTGTTCTGTCTCTGAAATTCTGACAGTAATATAGGGTTTGCTTGGAGGTTTTTTAGGAGGAAATGTGGAAAGAATATGGCAGCTTTCTCCTTTTGTGATTCTTGGCAGTCTGTCCTGAGCTAGAGACTGTATGCATTCAGACCATCATGTTTTTATATCCACAAAATGGTAGGTGTCAATCATAACTTATAATCTCCTTTTGAACTCAGGAATACTTTGAGCTTCTGCAACAACCCAGGGCAGCAAATTCTGCAATTTAATGTGTGTATTCTATGGGGTGTGGGTGCGGTGTTGCCTTTTGTTTAAACTGGCTATTTCTTAGTTTCTGATCATGCCCCATGTTTTGTCAACAGTTTATATGTATCTATATTTGTTTTCTTCAAAAAGTATGTATAAAAAAATGTATAAATTTCTATAGGATTCCTTCTATTCTTCCCTTTTTAAAAGCATATGGCATAGTGACAGATTAAATCTCAGTCTCCTAGTGTCCAGTCCAACCCATACTGAAAGTCACTGTGTAACACTGACTTTTCTTGAGGGGAAGATAATGTGGAGTCAGATCAGGGAATTATTGGGTAGAATTATTTGTAGTAGTTGAAATATTCTTTTGCATGAATTAATGGAAGAAAAAGCAATATTTTTTTTTACGATTTAGTAGCATGTAGAGGATTTTAGAGTGGGGAGGAAATGTCCTGGTTTTGGCTTGGATTGTTTTTTTTTAAAATCTAGTAGATAGTGTAGTGCTCTGTTTTGGATTTAGTATGAGAGTAATGTTGATAACACACTGATGTTTGCAGCTGTTGCTAGGTAGTTGGAGTACTTTTACTGAGTCAGGGAGTCATCACTTCTCATGCCCTGCCAGGTGCACAGGAAGCTGGGAGAGCACAGCCAGGGCAGCTGACCCAGACTGGCCACAGGGATATTCCATACTATATGACATCATGCTCAGTATGTGACAGAGGGAGCTAGCTGAGCCCAAAGGATTGAGATAAGTCTCACAAAACCAAGACATATATTATAAAGAGATTTCAGGCTAATGAACATTTATGCCCCACAGATTTTATAATAGCACCCAGAGAGCACAGGTTCACAGCGATCTTTTACAAAAGTGGTTCCAAATATTTGAATGTTACTAAAAAAACAAAAAATCAGATAGTGAGTTTGTGATTGGAACAATTTTTTCAGTGAAACTACAGGAAGAATTTAAGCAAGAGGGATATAATTATTCATTCCCATAGAATCCAGTTCTCAGGTATAAGTCAGCATTCTGAAGAAGTTAGGGGGATGCCCCTTAACACTGTTAAGAACAGGCATGAGGATAAACAGAAAACAGTATAAAAGATGTGGTAAATGAGTAAAAATGGGTAGTTTGAACAAAAAAGGCAAGAGAAAATTGAGGGAAAATGGATGTTAGGCGACTCCCTGCATCTCAGCTAAAGGGTTGTAAAGTATTTAAGGAGTAGACAAGCATTACAAACTGTGGACAAGAAAGTTGTGGGGATGGTAAACTGATTTTGTATGTTTCTTACAATACCAGTTAAATGTGTGAGGACAGGCTCATTCAGAAGTGAGAAAGTACCAAAAATGTGAGATGGTCAGCTGGGAGACCGAATATGCCAAAAAATATAAAGTAGTTCTTCATTAATTATTCTTGATTGGCAATATAATAAAGAGATTTACCACTAAATAAGGCTAGACCTGTGGACTGACCACAAGTTTAAAGCTCTGACATCAACATAGAATTACTGTGTTTATAGCTGTGAGTGATGTCTTTTTTTTTTTTGTCTCTCTTTTTTTTTTCTATTTAGGAAAACATTTTGCTGTTGGAGCATTTGCAGCATTGGCAGTCCTGAAGAGTAAAAATCTTTCTGTAGAAAACAAATTCAAGCTAGTTAATGATGAGTTGAACTTCCACAACTTCAGTGGTGGCAAAAGTTGTGAGAGGTTCCAGCTGAGATCAGTCCTCTGTTGTGGGAAGTGCTGTGCAGAGACAAGAAGAGACAATCTCTGGTTCAAAATATTTACAGGCTGTATAGTCATTGTAGATCGAAGGAGTGAGATGTGATGATGAAGTGTCTTGTTTCAGGGTTGGCAGCAAAGCCTTAAAAGCATTTAAAAATGAAGCATGAATGCTTATTAGCTGTGTGAAAGGAGCAGTCACTCATCCGGGGAGCAGCAGGTGTGTGGAGACACAGAGCGACTGGCGAGGAGAAAAATCGAGCTCGTGGATTCTGCTGTCAGCCAATTTTCCACTGGCATGTACTGCTCCCTCCAGAGCAGCCCAGTCTCTGTTGGGACAATTTATTGATTATAGTTTATTTAGTTGGTTCTGTGCCAATTAGCTGCAAAAACTATTGCATCCTGCAATTTAGCTGGGAGAGGCCTAGACCCTAAGAAAAAGTTCTTGTCAGTCATTCTAGGCGATTAATTTTTGCAACCTAAACAAAATTGTCGATTGTCCTACAGTCCTCATAAAGAAACAATAATTAGTCAAAAGTTAACAGTTGCTTCACAGGATGAGTTCCTTAAAGGAACTTCGTAAGGAAGTGCTGCTAGTAGGTGTTCGGTCTCTGGTGTTTGGCCAGTAATACTAAGGCAGTGCAGAAGCCTTCCGTAACCTTGCTGAAGTTCTGGAGTGGTGGGAATCATGTGCATGTGAAAAGGGCAGCGTATGTTAGGGGGTGAATATCTGTCCTCCCAATCACTGCTGAATGGAACAAAGACCCTCAACCTCTTCTGGGCCAGTCCCAGCCTTGGAAGCTCAGGTTTACTAGTGAAACGTTATGGTGATGCAAGACAGAAGGATTGTTGAGGGATTTCAGATGCTGGAAATTTTATAGGAAAATAAACTCACTTCGCTGAATTCCATATTAAAACTCTCATGCAGTTTACTGCCATTTTCTTTCAGAAAACCTTATACATTCAACTGAATCTTGTAAAAGCTGAGATAGAATTAGCTAAGAAGCTTGTTTTCATTATTTCATTCATTTAACTTTTTCACTTCATTGTCTCAGTAATTGTTCACCAGCTCATTTAAACTAATTAACTATTTGTTATGGTCACTCTTAGTTTGCTTTAGTTTTCTCTTAGGAATCCATCAAGAGATTGTCTTGAGCTAAATGTCTTGAATAGCAAGAATGAAAGGAGAAGGAGACTTAAGGCATTTATGAGCTGTAACTTCACTGAAATTAGGAGCACTGTGGAATTGAACTGCTAGAAATAAATGTGTCACTGCAGCTGCCAAAGTAACACTTTCTGTGTCTGACAGGCCTGCAGCAGAGTGGGCCTGTACAGCAGCAGCGAAGGTGGCAGGTAGCACTGGAGAAGGAGGTTTCGCTAGTGGTGTGACAGTAATCCCCCTGCGCTCAGTCTCATGTTCTGCTCTCCTGTGTGAAGGAACACCACCAGCTGGGCTACGAGTAGAGCTTGCTGCAAGTGTGGCCAACAGAGGAAGGAGATTTTAACGCAAGTTTCAGAAAGGTCAAAGATGAATTTCTTTGGTCTCTGTTCCTCTATTTCTTGAACACTTGTGTAGAGTGCATGGTATAGTGTGTTGGAGTGAGACCAACCAGACCTGTCCTAGTAGTTATAGGGAGGCTTTTTTGTGGTTTTGAATTAGGACTCTAAGATAAAAGTCTCTTGATCAGATAAGCACGTTTTCTAGGACCCTGTTAATGAAACCTAGCAGACCATTTTTGGTGTCAGAAGTTTAGAAATTAAATACAGACATTGGATAGAAATACTGGCTCAAGTATGTGGCACAGCTTTTGTAGCCTACAGTGAAGCCAAGATTCACTCATGAGAAAAGAGAAATGAAGTTGATACAGGTATCCAAATGCATTGTGTTTATGAAATGCACAGGATAAAAGGACAGAGTACAGCACAGGGTGTGAAAAGCAATAATGATGCTGAGAAGCTGTACTAGATGCACACCTTGGTATGGTGCAGCTGGGTGGTAGTGACTGGCTATGTCCTGATAAAAATGTGTAAAGAAAATGTAGTGTTATAAAAATTGATTATATTTGATTTTAGTAAACTGTAATAGTAAGAGGATATACTGTACACTAGAACTGTTAGGTACAAAATGCTGTGTCTTTATCACTATGGAAGATCTCTATGGACCTTGGATTAAAACAATGGGTACTAGTCATGGACCTTGAATTAAAACAATAAGTATATGAAGAAACTAGGTATGGTTATGAAACAGCAGCCAAAGACGAAGTGAGCTTGCACAAGGATGGGGTTCACTTGTGGACACAGTGAGGAAGACTATGGACGACCACCAGAGGACCCCTGCTCAACACAACTATGCATGTGCAAAGGACATTAACATATGATAATGATTTCCAGGAAGTAACATGAATATGCTAATCATTACCCTCCCCTCTTTGTATTTAAAACAATCAGCATAGCTAACCAATGATTTTTATAGAATGAGAATATAGATAAAGTGAAGCAATCAAAAGTCAATCACTGTAAAGGTCAAGCTAAGAAGCGAGCATTTTGTGAAAAGATCTTTGTTAAAAATTGTATAAATATGTTGTGCTTTGTACCTTTGGGTGAGCACGTCTTTGGTGGAACTATCCCCCGTGTTCCCCAGCGCTGGAATAAAAGAAGTGCCTGCTTATCTGCTCTGTGTAGATAAGTTCTTTGCGATTGCGACCGCTAACAGTAGCACCATGCTGAATTATACTGTTGGTGTTACAAGCTCTGAGAATATTGGCAACTAAGGAAACTGGTTATATGATTAGGAATTTTTCTCTGATCTGAGGTCTCTTTTGTGGTTCAGGAGGATATGAAGGTAGAACTAGACCAAACATAATAGGAGCCAAGAATTTGTGCCAGTAAATACAAAATGTGTGAGTTTCTGGTTTTTCAGGAGCCAAATCACCTGAGGAAATTTCAGGATGTCAAAGTGTGTGCTCAGTGCTGCTGGCTGAGCTGCCATCTTTCAGCTTGCTTCTCAGCAGTGCTGAGTGGGCCAGTGGCAGGCAGGGGGGAATTAAGCCTCTCACTGCCATTGTGTTCTCATGTGGAACATGTTACAGAAAGATTCAAAGAACAGTAAGGCTGGTTTCTTTTTTCTCCTTATTTTTTTTCTTTTTTTCCCCAGGAATATATGTCAATATTGTAAGCCCAGTCAGAACTTAATTTTCAGCAGTTCCTTCTGTACAGTGTCTGTAGTACTCAAAGAAGTAGAACTTCCTAGAACCTTCCAGACCTTAGCTGACAACGTAGTGGCTACCAATAGCATGTAGTTACTTTTTACATTGCATCCTTGAACAAATGAAAAGCACCAAGGAATGCCCCACTCCATTGTTTTGAGTTAATGTATTTGTGAAAAGCAGCTAATTCTAAGACTAGGGTAACACCAACTCTCAAAATTGCAATGAAGATTTGCTTTTGAAATCTTCAAATAGGAAAATATAGCCAGCACCCACTCTGTGTTTATTTGAATAAGCAGAAGGGTGGTTCTGGTTGAGAAATTCTGCAGTTCATCCAGAAAAAAAACCCCTATAAATTACTTAGTCTTGAAAGAAATTCAGCTAATGCTAAATTGAGGTGGCTTTGGTAAAATTAGTTTATTAACATATTTAAACAGATTAATAATAGCAGTTTTATTTAAGTGTTCCCAGAATTTTTCACACTTAAGATGAACTGGAAGTGAGCATTTACAGATGTTGATGCTACGATATGTACAGGGTGCTTTTTCCTTTCCCTTTGCCCTGATAGGAGGTATTAATCTGAATGCCTCCCTAGTCTATCTCAAAATACAGCATGCTGGAATTGTTTCTTTCTGGATTATAAGGGTATGTAGGTTTTTGTATAGTTTTTAGATTAATTTTACATGTTAGTTTAGTCTATAAACTAAAGTTTTGAAAAACATTGATTAGCTCAAATAGACTACTTGAAAGTATTCCTTAAACAGTAAGCTTTAAGATTTACCAGTCAAATCTATTTAAAGGATTTTAATTCTAGTCAGTACTAAGTATTAACAGGTTGGCGTTGAGCCAGAGACAACTGAAATGAGATTTTGTATTTGCAACACATACGAAGCTGCCACTTGTCATCACACCAAAGTTACTTATCTCACCAGTACTTCACACAAACTCTTCGCTGAGAAGATATCCAGAGATAATATTTCTCAAGAAGGGCAATATAGACAGTCTTTTCTATAACTACTCAAAAAAACAACTTATCACTGTAAGTTTTACTAGTGTGTATGCTGTTAAGATTGTTCTGTGGCCTATAGAAAAACTCAAGTGGAAAACAGCACTGCTTAGAAAGTGAGCATATCTATTACAGCTCCAGGATAGCATCAGTACCTCGGTTGCTCTTGAATAGAAACAAAAGTTAATGTAATCCTAATCGTTTAAAAAACCTGGTAAGGAGTTTTTGTAGAGTTCATTCTTTTGCAGAAGCTGAAATTCAGTTCACTTGGAAAGAATCAGTGTTTATGGTAAGAGCCTCTCAATTGATCACGTGGTGAGCTTTTTGATTAAAATAATAACACTATAATGTTACACACCATTTAATGTTCTAAGCTCAGACAAGGGCAGAGAGTACATATGTATGTGCAGTCACTGTAACACGCAGGCATCTTTAAAATGTAGTGGATTTGGCTATACTGGTTTTATAAGTTAATGTTTTTTTGTCACTTATTTGTGAGTCCAATGTCACTGGACATAGACTTGATGAAAGCAAAACCAGAGTTCTCTGTGAGCAAATTTCAGTACAATGTCCTGTAAACGAATACATCCTCTGAGTATCACAGACCAGCTAAACTGTTGTTTCAAAATCTAGATCATACTATTTTCATCTCTCTAATCTCATATTCTCCTTTAAATTATAAATTGCCCAAGTGGCATGGTCTCAGCCAAGGGAACTTTTGGAATGTATTTAATAGAGTTTTATTAGCTTTAACGCAGGCTCTGGATATGATTTGGTGTGTTGGAGACACACAATGATGCCTCCCTCCGGGTTCATTCTCTTTCAATGAACAGTGAGAGACAGTAGCAGTGTGTGTGATGTACGGTTTAACATGGTTGATGAGTTTCTGCTGTTAAAATGTATGTGTCATTGTTATTTACTCTGTATTATTTATACTCCAAGCTTCTTGGAGGCCCTATCCCCATTGCACTAGGCAATGTAATAATACAGATATTAGTTATATTTTTTTAGCTGCTTTTCTTGAGAATAAGAGGCAAAGGTGAGCCTTGAAAGAAGTGTGTCAGACCTCCTCCTCCTCAGGTACAGCTAACATTTTGGGACATGGCATTGGCTGATAAACGATTGACTGTGGTGTGTTTAACCATTTCATTGGTTCTTGGCATTCTAGGAATTGTAACATTGTTGGACTATTTTCTGACTTGGTCTTCATCCTATTTTACTTTTTGGTTCAGAAAAGGGGGCTAATAAGTACATACAGTACTCAGTAAATTCACTAAATCAAGCCTCTGAAAAAAGACTACATGATTAAGGGACAATGTCTAGAACAGAGTGAACCCAAGCTTGGCCTACTTGGCCTACGTGGTAAGACAGTTATGACTAATGCAGTTCTTTTGTGTGGCAAGCAATAGTCAGTTATTTCTAGCAGCCAAGTGTGTTTTGTTTAAATGTACACTGAAGTGTCTCAAATAGCAATTTTTGCTCCAGTTGGAAGAAAAGGGCTTTCTGTAGCAAAAAAGCTGATAGAGTGCATACACTATTTTTATAAAAAACAACTGTCATAGTTAGAGACACTGAAAGGTAAAGGCCTGTTAAAACAGGTTTACTTTGTTTTAATGGCAAAATAACCTATCTTCTTTAAACACAATGAATGTAATTCAGTAAGTGAACAGATGAAAGAGTACGACTGAATTGCCGTAGTTGTTAGGGTGGTTGTTTATTTTGGTGTGGGTTATTTGTTTGTTTTCTTTTTAAAGTGATGTGGAATAGGATTTTATACACTAGACAGAGTCTGTTTAAGTAAATGCGTGAGGTTTATCTATGGTGGCGGGTATTTCAGGTCTTTTTGAGCAATGAGCTACCTTTGTCAGTTGCTGTGACTCAGTATTTCTGAATACAGATAATCTTCAGGAACTATAATAAATAAACACTGCTTAAGATAAGGTTTCATTAAAGCATTTTCTGATGTTTTTTAGTTTTGCGTTGTTTCTTTCGATTGGCTGTTTTTATAAGGGAAAATTTAGCTTGAAATGAATTATTTCTAAGTCGTATAATACCAAGTAATACTGTGATATATGTCCCTCTG
>VZTU01021926.1:0-11796 GCA_013400835.1 Zapornia atra | reverse complement strand
TTTTTTTTTTTTTTAATGTCCTGTAGTTGCTGGGAAGGTGCTTGGTAAAACTTGCCTCAGTTGGTGTACAATTGTTTTATACACTTTCCCCTTACTTCATTCTTTAGTGAACATCTCTGGAATAAGTAATTACTGTGGGAACACTTCTTTACAGCAATTCTCAAACAGCAAAATTGGCAGAGGTTGGTTTTATAAAGTTCACAAACTGAATGGTGCCTTATTGCCATAAACAAAGGGATTTTAACTACTAGCATNTTTTAACTACTAGCATTAAAATACACTAAGAATAACAGATAAGTGAATCTGTGAATAAAGATAAGTCCTTAATTGACAAGAAAATGAAGGATTAAGCTAATGCAGCATTATAGCAATATGCCAGGGATTCAAACTTCGGCCCACATCACCATTTTGGACTAAGTGATTATAAAAGCTTTTTAAATGACAGAAAGCAGGACTCCCCTGAGAAATTTTCTGCCTAAAATTTGTCAGAATGAGTGCAACTGGTACTAAGCCTCAATATAGGCTCTCTAAATGAATACATAATGTATTTAGTTACTTAAGATAATTGAAGTCTTGCCAATTTAATTAAAAACAAGCCACCTATTGAAATGAAAAGATATTGCAAAATCTCCCAACTTCTGGTACCACTGGATGAATTCTATGCATTTGGTTTTTTATCTTCTTCCTACTACTTTACCTGAGAAATCAAAGAGTTTTGCCTGAAAAGATACCTCATGTAAAAGTTCGGGAACCAAATCCAGAAGCCTTCGTGCACTTAACTGAATAAGAACTGAGAGCCTCGAACAGCAAGTGATGCACATGAGTATGTATGCTGCTCTAAATTGCAACTGGGGAGTACCCTAAAAAGCTCATTGCTTTTCCATTTGTCCTTTACATCATACCCAACCTTTGTAAAATAAACAAATAAAACCAAAACCTAAAAATAAAAGGAACTTAATGGAACCCAAAGAGTTAAAGTTTCAAGAAGTATTGCAAGCTGATCTGCCTTTTGAGCTAACTGCTGGGTCAATACCTACATAAGAAAAATAAACTTTTTGTGGAACACCCTGAAATCAAGGATGTGAGAGAACAAGCTTAGGTTACTACCAGTGGGAAAGGATTTATTCAGAGGCCCTTGTATAACTTTTATAATTATAGCAAAGGAGAAGGTGAGACAGCCTGCATCTACTAACAAATGCATAATGCCATAACTCACTCCATGTACAGTCAAAAAATACGACAGTCATTTCTTATTCTGACTGCTGGGCACAGACACAATTGTCCTCTTGCTAATCGTACAAAACTGATTCCAAACACTGCAAGGGTGTCACATTGTGGAGCGGTTCTGAGATCTAGTTTGTCTGAAGCAGAAATTGCTCATCATATATTTTCTCCTGAAAGAGACAACTAGAGCACTTAAGCACACGAAAACTTAAGTGCTTTGTTGGATTGAAATCAAATGCTCTTATCCTTAATGTTCGAAGCAATCTGTAAGGACATTCACTACACCGGAAGGCCCGGATGTCTGCGTAAAAGCCTTGGCTTAATCATAGTTCTTCCTGAGTCAGTACGAGCTTATTGAAAAGAAAAGCTTTACTCAGTGTGGGTAAAGAAAGTACTCAACAACACTGGTTGTTTTGTGTTTTGATATATCTGCAATATCATTCCCTCTCTGACAGAAGACAAAGCATTTTAAAATAAAACTACAGTCTACCTTGTTTAATGGCACTTATTATCAGGAGATGAATGGTGGTAGATTCCATTTTCTTTTTCAATAAAAAAGAATCCATTGAAATTTTATGTAATTTTACTGTTCCTCGCTCTCTTTCTGGAGTGTGATGAATTCTTTAGAACTATCCAGAGATTTTAAGATGTCTGCAGACAAGTCCTTAAGTCTCAACCAGACAAACTGTCTTAGGAGAGAGACAGCTGAGGTAGAATGCTCTGCAGCACATAAGCTATTCTCTGGCCCTTAAAGGAGAAAAAGAAAAGAATGAACAGGTGGGAGGACAGGACGGGAAGGGCTAAACTAGACATCCAGTTGCTAAATCTGAATTGTGAAGCACATTATCTGGAGAAGACTCTGGAAAAGAGTTACCCACGTGAGCTACTTTAAATGTAGTCAGAGAAGGATGAGCTGAAAGAAGACTTGTAAAGAAAACAAATGTCACAAGGAAGGGAAACTACAGTTCAAATAAAGTGAGTGCAAGTAGAAATGGATCTGGAACAAAGTATCGCAGTAATTTTGGGATGCATTTCTTCCTCTGGAGACTGACAAGGTCCAAAAGTGTGCAAGGTTGCTGTGAATGGCTGTTGAGGTTTAAGAGGGCTGGGAGCAATCTCTAATTTCTTATAAAGTTTACCTTCAAAATTATCTTAGAGCCAGTTTTGGGATGTTTTGCCACATGCTAGCACATAGAGCTCAAGATACTGGTTTTACTCAATTTCAAAATGCAGTGCTGAAATTTGACCGCTTTAAAGTTACATTAGAGCTAGTCTGTTTTACAGAAAAGCGTTCATAGAATTTAAAATAATGCAAACATTCACTGAGAATCATAACTGTGCTTACAGAGAATACAGAGCAGAATGCTCCCTTGCTGGACAAAAGGTTAAGTGATGGGTTATGGAGAAACAAGTCCATATAGCAAGAGACTATCCCTTTTGAAACAAGATTGTCATACAAATATGTGTGGAGTACGACTGTAAGCAGGAAAGAAAAGATGGCAGAAATCACAGGTGACTTCCTTTGAAATCTGCAGGGGATTTTTGTTGTTGTTGTTGTTTTTACTGGATTTTTAGTAAAGTAAAGTAAAGGGGCCTTGAGCAGCCTGGTCTAGTGAGAGGTGTCCCTGCCCATGGCAGGAGGGTTGGAACTTGATGATCTTTAAGGTCCCTCCTAGCCCTAAGCATTCTATGATTCTATTCTAAATAGTTCCCTTCATTCTCCCCCTTCCCAGTCTGGTCATTAGTTGTTCACTAAGATTTTTCTTGTAGGAAATATGGTAGAAGTATACCCCAAGACAGCATCTGTAGATTACTCCTGAGAGGTATGTCCATTGTAAGGAACTGCAGACAGTAAGAGGAATGTGAAAAATAATACCGTTGAAAGCTGGCCAAAACAGATGCAGTTAACTGTTGATGAAAAGTAACATCAGAAAAAAACCCAGAAGTACAATGAGAGGTCATGGGTAAATCTAATGTGGACATGTCAGCTGAACTCACAGATGCCACAGCTACACACGGTCATCATAGTATGTGCCTGGACAGTGCCTCCAGGAGCAATTAAACTGATCTTCCTTGGAGGTAGGGTGCAACATGGAAGTGAAGTTCTGGGCTCTGCTGATGATCATGTCCTCCCAAATGGGGAACCCAAATTTGTGACTGTTTCTGGGAAAAATTGTAATCAAAAGTTAGCTAAAAGCACCCTGAGTAGCCACAGGAGCTAGAAGACAACTTCTGTAACAAGAAGCAAGATAAAGAAAGAAGGAAAGCAATGGGTCACATTCTAACATAATGCAAATCAGTGCAGATCCATTTCTATCAAATTTGCCAACTTATTTCCTGTGGCAGTTTGGTCTGGACAACAAAAAAATAAATTCCTTTCAATTCTGTTAGCTAGCTAAACACTGAATTTCCTGGGCATAATTCTGCTCTTGAATATACCCATTTAAATGGCATGGACTTCATCAGAGGTCCTAATTTTATATTTACAGAGGCAGTTGTGAGAATAAAACTCATCATGGTTAAATCTTGACAGGCTTGCATCCCTGTTTAGAAAAACAGAGGCAAATTTTCTTTATGCATTAAGGTTAGGATTGCTTATATATATGTTACAGTTCCAAAGCAAAAGACTTGTTACCTAGGTGCAGTCTCACACATGTTTGCAATGTTTAGTCTTCATTTATGAAGTTTATGGAACTTTAAACATTGCTTTAATGGTATCGTGGTCTTGTGTAAGGTATTTTACAGTAGACTTCTTAGGCTACTGCACATAATCAACATTTGGATACAAATTCTTGTTACATCATGGAAACATATTTACAAAAATTTGGGAAGTTTAATCAAGTTTCACAGACCACTTTTAAAACTGTACTTCTTAAACATATAAAGTGGAAATGACATCATTTTGGAGTTGAAGTACTGATTAAAAACTTTTAGGAGCTGTGGGTGGTCAGCGTCTCTGAAAGTCAAACATTTTTTTAAGTTGTCTGTGACTAACTTTAAACCCTGATGTTTGAAATGTTTTGTGGATTTGAGGGTTTTGTTTGCTTTTGTTTCTTTTTCTTTTATTATTATTTTTAACATATGCTGAAATTTATCCTTTCCTCCCAGGGAGGAGACGATCACAGAAGAAGGGTGGATGTTTTTCTTTCTCCCACTATTTTTGGGAAGATACTTGGCTGTAAAAATTCATATACTTTTTTTTGAAAACAAACTGACTCGGGTCTTCTGGCATTTCAGAAAAAAACCCACTCAATTCAGTTATCATGCCATACACAGTGCTACAGCAGTACTATTGGGTTAGCCAAATTAAGCTGTTATTCATTACTGGTTCTAGTCCTGGAAACGGGTTTTCCTCCATAGTGTGGAGCAAGGTGTAATTTCTTCTGTACCTTCTTCTCGCTCATTTGATCTTGTCGAGAAAATAGCAGAAATTATTTTCTACGAGCAGATGGACCTTCCCAAGGCTCAGGCAAGATAGCTGGTGGTCTCAGATCTACAACATGAAAATAATCATTGTCTGTAGAGTCACCTTGCTTGCTGGAACTCTATCCAAAAGTCAAGAAATGAAAGAGCACAGACTTCACTAACATCTCACGCCTAGCGTAAGTCTCGTGAGATTAGTAATGATGATATTTGGAACTGCAAAATGAATCAGAAATTCCTTTGAAAATCAAATTATGAAAGCAAAGTAGCATAAATGGGAAAAAAAAAAAAAGCCAACCAAAAAGAGCAAAAAATACCCAAAACCAAAACCAATTTAAACAAACTCCTGATGAAGCACAAGGTGATTGCCAATGACTCCTTGGAATCTATGCAAGCCAGGCTTCAGTAACCTGTCCTAGGTTTGAGGCTTTATACTGTGGAACAAGAAGCCTGGAAGACAATTCAACTCTAGCCTTTACTCTGACAACCTAGCCTGAAGTTAGCTCTGTTAGGGAGATTTTGAAAGATCAAAGAAAATTTTTTATTATGTATTAATGGGAAAACAAACCCGTTCCTCTGGCCCTAAGGTCCAAAGGACAGAATGGCAAGACTCACAGCTGGGTAGTTAATTCTGTTTCCTAAAAATAGAATGCATGTCCATACTGCCATATCACATTACTTGGCCTATGCTATCGCTTAAGACATGTTCAGCCACAAGCCAAAATTGTGTCAGGGAGCATGCTAGCAATTAAAGATCACAGACAATTGCATACTAGGACTAAAAATGACACGATCTTCTTTCTTTTATTAATGTGGGCATAAGCTAGAAGTGCCAAAAATTACCTCCTGTGGCAGCAGATCTCAGGAATTTCTTGTGTACTTTCAGGAGTTTAATGACTACACCTTTGCAGTGCTGTGGTTCACAGATATCCAAACCCCATCCACAGTCAGTCCAATAGGACTGAGGGGCACTCCTGGGTAAGCTGATATCCTGTATCCTATACTTTCAGGATCATTTTAGTTTGGAGATATCTGAAAGGAAATATTCAGTTTATGTAAAAGGGATTTTTTTCCCTGCACAGAAGCACAATTTGCCTTTTTCTTCCAAAACTGGCCAGAATTCTTTCCTTCAAGTTCCTGCTTCTTCCTACCTTACCTTGAAGCAATTTGTATGACACACTGCAAGATCCCTTATCGGCACAGGAACAAGAAGAAAAATACAACCTTGATCAACTTTGTGTGGAATACTGAATAGATGATAAATAGGACAGGAAAGTAAGAAGAAGACAACTAGGTCTGATTGGCAGGGTGTGGAACTAGATGATGTTTGAGGTCCCTTCACCCAAACCATTCTATGATGTTACAGTTCTAAGACACAGGCCTTAGCTATGTTGCAACCGGCAGTTGCTATTTTTACCTAACTCTGAAGCACTGCATGTCAGTATGGATTCTTCAAATCAGGTCAAAATTTGTCTTGTGAAGTTAAGAATACAAATAACTGGTTACCCATAGCATCATGCCAGAGTAGGCACAGGCAAGAGCAGCTATTTCCAAAAGTGTTTAGATTGTATTTCTAGTGCTTAGAGCTAGAAAGTACAAGTGCCAATGTGCTTAATAAGCAACCTGGAGTTAAGCATCTTATCACACTGAATGGGGAAGACTGAGGTAATCAGAGAAACAAACATAGAAGAGAATGCTGAGTGAAGTTTTTTTAGTCTCTTTAGCAACTTTCTAGATTATGTGACAATGCAATTTCATCTCTCCGCATTTCAGGATTGTTGCAGTTGGAAAATAAATCACTGATGGAAAGGCCTTTCCAATCCATTAATTTGGAAAGGGTATGTGTGTAGCTGGTGACTGAAGAAGAAAGTATTGAAATAAAAACAATGTGGCATCCAGATGAGAAGTGCTGGAGCAAATGCTGCTGAAGTTCAAGAACTGCAAAAAAATGCAAGAAAACAGAGGAAAAGGTGTGAACAGGGAGGACAGTAGTGCTATGGTGGTTCACAGCCAGTATTGAAATCACAAGCTTCCTCACTTCTAGGTCAATTGGGAAGCTACTGTTTCATCAAAAGAACAGAGACAACTTGGAATTACTTTTTTAAAGAAATTATAAAAAATACTAAAGCCCGAAATTTATGGCAACTTACTCAAAAAACCACCCCAAAACCATGTTATCACAGAAATGTAACTGCCCAGAACCGATCAAGGTTGCCTTCAGTTTCCTAGCTGTCACTTTTTTGTGGTAACAGTCATGCCTTGAAACCTGTGCAACTTCATAATAAGCCAGAAAATAATCTGTAGAGCAAGATTTATTGTTTTGGGAGCTTTCTGACTTTATTGGGCATTACATCCTTCTCTGTTTGAGTTCTTGTCTAGATAGGAATAGTATATAAAAGGGTAATTGTTTTAGGACAAGAGTTATCCAGGATACAGATTGATGGTCACTGTGGAAGAGATTTAGTAGTTGTGTTTTCTCCTATTGGTTTGTGAAATATTATTTGAGTGCTGGGCAATGTTGTAGTCTTCCTCTTGAGCAAACCAAGGCTAATCAGGAAAGTGATGGATTGAGATACATGTATCGAAAGGCTCAACTGCCACAAAAACTCACTGCAATTTATGTCTGAAAATCAGATGTAGAAGTCAGAGAACATTAATTGGGAACCAGTCCTATTCTAGACTAGTTCCTTTAATTTGATCCATGTTGTTCATTATTTCAAAGCACAATTTGGTTGATATATTTTATACAGTCAACTGAATATTACCTCCAATGCCAAAAGAGCTAAGGTTGGTGAAATCCTTTAACAGTAAGAACAAGGTAAGGCTATAAGACTGTGTGCATTCCCAAGCCTCTGACTTAAAAGGAGGAGAGGTGGTTCTTCATTCATCAGGTGTGGTCTCTGCTCCACAGCCTGCTCAATCTGAACAGCACTGTCAGGAGGGGACCTCCCATCAGTGCTGTGCACCTGGTCACGGGAGTTTATGAGCAGCCTCGCCATGGCAAGACACCAGTGTTAAGAAGGGCTGCTAGTGCAATAGTAAAGAAAAAAACCCAAACACTGTCATGGAGTTTCTCAGAGTTTAAACCTTTGGAACTGCAACTACAGTAGTTTTTAGGAGTTTACTAATTAAAATTCACTCAAACATTTGAGTTCCTTTAGCCCAACTCAACTGATGAACATATTCATACAGGTCTCCTTAATGACAGCTTGACTTTTCTGCTTTTCTGACATAATTTCTGTGTGTCTTCATCTGACTCTGAACTCCTTTTAGAACGAAACACATTTGTCTCTGTGCTGTGTTTGTGACCTTGCCATCACACTGAGAGAACATTTCCGTCCATGGGATGAGACAGGGTTAACAGCTAGGGAACGTTAAATCTCAGTGAATACTGTTTGCACAAAAGCTTCTTTGAATAATTTACTGACTATGAGGGGTAGTATTGTGTATTCCCAATTTTTCTTGCACAAGAGTGGTAGCTAGTAATACATTAGATAATGAGGCATTTTTTTAACATCTGATAAGACCAGTCAGAAGGTCAGCTAACAGAAAGTTACTAGAATTTATAAAGCAAGGCTTACTGATGATTTGTTTTTCTTTAAAAGAGAGCAGATGGAATGTGACTGCAGGTACAAAAGAGAAATTTCATGTTCCAGAAGGCATTGATAAAGAGAAATGAAGACTTCGGGTGCCATAAGTAATTCTGGCTTTTTCGCTGAGAGCTGTCAAGAAATGATGAAATATATTTCTTTAATCTATTTCTTACATTGTTTGAAGTAAAATATTTTTTTTAACAATCTCTGCATGCCTGTTAGATTATGGTTCAATCACATGTGATAGTTCAAACTAACACTGTCCTGTAAGGCAAGAAAAGGAGTACCCAAGCTGTTGTGAAATACAGGTACCTTGAGTTATTCAGCTAGAGCAACAAGGCCTCCAGCGTCTGTAAAAAGGTAAAAGGCTTATAGCTCCTAACCTCAAAATGTTTCAGAGAAGGAAGAGGTCTGGTCATTGCAATCTAAGGAAAACTTTAGAATGTAAGGATTCAGTTTGTTGAAAAGGTTTGGGTATTCAAGAGGGAGCTGCTACAGAACCATGTGATAAATGCACACATTCCTACAAACAAACCATTCAGCAACACCAACAAAAAGTCAAAGTAGCAGAACTTAATTTCTCTTACTAACACCCTGGTAGGTAGAAAGATGACTATATGCAAGTACCTTCACTAGACCCAACTTGACTATTAAAAGTTTTATTATTTTTTTCTTAGTGGACCACACGCACACCCCTTGTTGTAAATTGAATGTGGTCATTCTTTTGCTTACCCTTTTTATTTTTTTAAATAACTGTTTTGGAAGTGTTAACAATTCAGTTGCTATATCCTGCTTTTGGTTTTCAAGAAAAACACACAATATAGAATAATAGAATCATAGAATTTTTTTGGTTGGAAAAGACTTTTAAGATCATCAGGTCCAACCAAGTTAACCTAGCACTGCCAAGTCCACCACTAAACTATGTCCCCAAGTGCCACATCTTTGCATCTTTTAAATACCTCCATGGATAGTAACTCAACTACTTCCCTGGGAAGCGCGATCCAGTGCTTGACAACCCTTTCAGTGAAGAAATTTTTCCTAATATCCATCCCATTTCTTTAAAGAAAGAGACTTCTAGGAACTGTAAGCCCTAACAATGCAATTTTAAACCCATCTCTCTCTCCCATTCTTCAAGAACCTATAGAAGGAGCCACTTCAAATGCAGTCAGGAACTTAATGCCAATTCATCCAATGTACATTACTTGGATACATAATTAAAGAAGCTATGTCAGAACTGCTTTTCATAAGTGCAGTGCTTTTGGAGGACCTATCACACTTTGTAGCACTTGATTTACAAAACTTTGTTATTAAGCATGAACAGAAAGACTATGGATTAACTCGATTTTTGCATCTGAAGATGAAAATGGGAATCCTGAGTCTGAACCTCAAGGGGAATACCTCCAAGCATTACAGTCCTTTCCAGCACATGCTTAAGTCATTCTATCACCAGATTTGCATGTAAAGTTGGATTTCTTTTCCCATAACGAATCTCCAGGAAACCTGATGAAAACAGCAACGTTGCCCCATAGATGGAGGTAAAATTGCCACAGTTCTAGGAGACATTTCTACATTACTATAAAACATTAACAATAAAGGTCTGTATTTTCATCACTTATCACTTTGCACCACAAATTAAATTGCAAGCTAAAAAGGATGATAATCTCAGCACATATTTCAAGAGCTACTAATGTGTTTTTAGAAAGATAGTACTATGGAAAATCCGAGAAACCACGACTTGTGCCAAAGGCTCTGAAGGAAACCAAAGCAAACTGAAAGCTCTCAGCCACCTCTGACAGAGCCTAAATCAAAGCCTTACACAGCCAGTAAAGCGTGGCAGGAGACTTTGCAAAAATTTGACCAAACTTGCCTTACATAAGCAGGGAACATTGCCTGCACAACTCTAATTATCAGTCCATCACATTTCTAAATAGCCACCATTCGCAATGAAAGTTTTCAGGCAAGCAGTTAGACTTGAGTGGATAACTGAAGTATGAAGCAGTTCAAGCAAGTGAAATGACATGTCTGCCTACGGGTACACATGAAAAAAGGACAGAAGAATGAGACACTTCACTTTCCAAAAATGTAACAGATTAATACAACTGTCATAACATTTTTTCCATAATGTATTCAATATGCTATAAATGTGAAAAGAAGGACAGTTTATAGATTTCAATGACCATCAGCTGGATTCCCACTTCAGAACAGAGTGAAACCAATGCTGGAAGCATCGAAGAAATGGGTATCTGCCTTTTTTAAGCCGAAGGCACTCATCTTTTTCTTTTGAAATAAATGACTGCTTTAACTTTCTCCATGACACACCTGTAAAATCTTTGCTACCACACACCTACGTATTTAATTTTTTTCAAAATACCTCAAGTCTGGAATCTAACATGCTCGTTCCCGGAGTACTCTCTTGCCATGTAAGTAATCCACGTCACTACAAAAGTAGAATTACTTGTGTGCAAAGGCACTGTTCAAAGGGAGATGAAGTGGTGGAGTAAGGCCCTAACTTACAAAGCTTAATAATAAAAGCTGGGGATTTTTATTGCCTGCACAGTATGATTAATTAGGTACAGCAAATTAAAGAGGAGAAAAGAAACCAGTTTAGTCACAATATGCACATTGTTTCACTTCATTGAGACTAGGAGTTTAATCACTTAATTCTGCTATGATCTCTTCATGCACCCGTTCATTGATAAACACAAAAAAGTCTGTGACTTCAACAACTAAAAGTGAAATCAGTAATTAAAAACCATAATAGGAATTAAAACCAACAACTCTGGATCCAGCCAAGAAAACCAGCGTATGATTAAAGGCTGTAGTGGTAGGATTCCCTGGAAAAAAAACCCAAAAAACCAAACCAAACCAAAAACCAAAACCCTGTGATTTCTATTTTGGAAAATAAATAGTACTTATGCAATCACTTATTTTGAGAAGGAAGGAAAAGCTCTAGGACTTTTGGTCTAAAGCCACTCCTTTTCATTTTTCTCTCTTTTCTCTTTTTTGTTCCTATCAAAGAAGTCTTCTTCTATGGTATGATCCCCTATTAGAAATGAGAGACTCCTCCAAATTACCCTTTAGGAATAATAATTACTTTCAATCTAATAGTCTGTGAAGTATGAGCATTTTTTCCATTAGTATAGTAATAGAGCAGACTGTTCAAAGTAGTTCCCACATTTGCTTGCTAAATGATATTAACTGACACTGATGGAGGTGTATATACCACCTGTATAACAGAAGTAGTTAATTTTGTGCCCCCAGAGACACAGAGTCCATGGGTGCTTTGCCGAAACATTCATTTTACTGCCAGTAATGTCTGTATGTCTTACACAGGGGAAAAGGGGGATGCACTCTATATGACAAAAATGTGTCTCCCTCCCATTTACCTAACCTGACTGCCAGCTTCTTTTCATGGCCTCAGCACTTTTTGCTCCTGAGTATGAAGAACAGATGCCACAATCCCGTAACAAGAAACTGCTTCTCGCTTGATTTCTTGCAAAGTTTGGAATGCTAAAGAAAGTTTGGCAAACGATTGGAGTCCAGAAGAATAGCTTCA
>VZTU01021921.1:731-22075 GCA_013400835.1 Zapornia atra | reverse complement strand
CCTGATGCATCCCAGGATGCATCTTCACTATAAACTCTTCTGTTTGAAATATGCTGCAGATCCCACATAGGTGGCTGCTCACCACAGAATATAGTTACTGTCACCATTGCCCAGCTTCCTAAACTGGGCAATTTCAAGTCCTGTATTTGTTACAGTAATCTGAGCAGAAATATTACTGGAACGATTGCCTACATCGCATTTACAAAATCCTGATATGCAATTTAGCAGCAACTTTAGCAGCACGAGACTTGAGTTGCATCAGGGAGCCTTCAATACACATAATGCCTATATTAAATTAAGTTTCCCCATGAGTAAGAATGAGTTAGGAGTAATTTAAAGTTTTATGCAGTTCTGAAGAATAATCACGGCTTACCTATCCCAAGGAACAGATGTCTCAAATGATTCTCCTATTACATAGTAATCCAGGCCCAGGTCCTAATAAATAGAGAAAGGAAATTATCAGTAACATTCAGCATCAACATCTGGGATTTCACTATATGCTACACAGCTAACAGTTGAGCAACTTTAGTTTGTATGAGAAAACCAGAAAGTCTATTTAGCAAACCCACTCCTCTATCCCAGTTGGCATCAGTCAGTAGGTTTAGAACCCTGATACACATAAGTTAATGTTTCTAATAGTGTTTCACTGGTGAAGTTCCATGAGTAAATTCTAGTCAGAAATTAAAGAGATACAACCTGTGGGAGAAGTTTGAGATGTCATCCAAGGCAACCTGCTTTTAAATTTCACAGGAAGCACCTTCAAAAAGACATCTGCAAGTTTTGTTATTTTAACAGAAGTTTCAGCAGGCAGACAAAAGGTGACCTACCCGAAGATAAGCAATGACAAATGTCAGCATATATCCTCTCTGACCATTATCTTCTCCTGCTGCCAAGCCCCTGCAGTTAACAAGAATTAACAGCAAAGTAGTCACCAGTTTCCAAAAAGAAATTAAAAAATAATACTTTTGATTATCAAACACATGTGCAAGGTCAGCTGTCTATAAGCTCTGTTACACTAGCTGCAAATAATAAGTGTCTCTTCACTACAAATCGAAAGTTACTTCAGACCAGACCTTTAACTCCTTACATTTCTCCTTTCATTCCATAATCTAAAGAGATGAATAACAACAACATTTGATGTTCTTAAAATAATGCTCTTCAAATGCACAGAAGCAGGGGAAGCAGAAGTAGACAGACTGCATCCTTAACTATATTTCTGAGAACAAAGCACTGTATCTAATCAGTCTTTCCAGAAGCTCCTGTAAGTCTGAAGAGGGTAAGTGGGGAGTAAAAAGAAGTGGACGTTCTTGAGAAAGGTGGAGTTAAAGCATTTTAGACCACGTTAAACTCTTAACCACTTAGCTAACAGCCTTAACTGAGCAGCATAGGCTGCAGACAAGTTTCCCCTCTTATCAATACACCATCTTGAAATACCAAAGATCCACAGCTGAAGCTTTTTCTTGCACACATTTAAACACCACAAATGTTCTTTAAGTTCAAGAGTAATGTTATTCTTGTACCTGAAGCTGCTCATGTAAAATCCCACTTAAGCTATTTTAAGTGGTAAAATGAAAACAAATTTCAGAAAGGATTGCCTTGAAATGGATAAAACAATACTTACATTTGAATAGCTGGGACTAATACTAGCAATAACTTTCTAAAAAGAAAAAAATTCCTGACAAATCACAGTTTTAATAATGGTTTTCCATCAGTCATGTTTAAAGCGTAGGGATAGAAACTATCTGATCATTACTCAGCCTACCACTCCAATGAATGCTTTCTGTTCCTTTGTAAGAACAGAAGAGTCTGTGGGACAGAAGTTCACTGCATTCTTTTACTAAGCAGAAATTCCTATTTTAAACAAACTTCTGGTATTCACATGCTCACATCAATTCTGCAAAGATTTAATATTACTCTTAAGATTTCTGTCTTGCCCTTCTGTAGCTAAGTTAGAGCCTAGCATTGCAAAACAAGCAGGTTCCATGCCTATAAACAATTACAAGGCTAGTTTCCATTTTAAGAGCATCAATCTTCTATCTAATGAAATATTTATTCTTGTGCAATACACAGCTGAGGTTTTTGAGTAAAGGTATCTATTAAGAGTTAGTGCAAGCAGTATTTATCAAAGGGAACATTCAGTAGCTAATTGATTATTGCCACTTCA
Source organism: Zapornia atra (assembly GCA_013400835.1). Classification (NCBI taxonomy): domain Eukaryota; kingdom Metazoa; phylum Chordata; class Aves; order Gruiformes; family Rallidae; genus Zapornia; species Zapornia atra. Next base: position 19,911 of record VZTU01021921.1, on the reverse strand, counting down.
ACCCAGTAAACTGAGAACATGTGTATACAGTCATCTCCATAAAAATATGCTAAACCTATCTTTTTCCTGGATAGGTAACTCCCAGCTTCATATGAAAAAGTTCTTTGAAAAGCATACCCAAACTTGGTGGCAATATCATAGACTTGTTTTTCATGATGAAGAACCTTCTCTCTGTCACCCTCAAAGAGCAACGTGGCTACACACAGTATATTGGGATCAAATCCTTTAAACTGCAAAGAGAGAAAATTTATGTTAGAGCCCATGTGGTAGAACACAAGCAACAAGTTTTTGTTTTTCAATTAGGCAGCATGCACTTTGGTTAATAAGTGTTGTTGCAACTTCGAGGAACAATTAGGGAAAAAAATTCTTTCAAAAATTTACTCCCTCAACAATTAAGTTTCTCCTTAGCATGACAAGCATCCAAAAGCCTGCTGAAATAACAGGTTATGTCACCTTTTTACTCCTGTTAAAAAAGCAGGATAGGGGTAACAGCTGCCTACCTTTGCTGAAGAAAGAACAGGTATTAAATTCTTTGAGCATTAAGGAGACATTTATATTTTTTTGACTAGACCTGTATTAGAACAGGCAGATGACCCATGACAATAAGCATCACTGCTCTCATAATAGTTTTATCAGCAGTGTGCCACAGAAAATCTTTATGCTGTGAGAAACATTCTAGAAGGAAAATAAGTTCTTAACTTGTGGCAGGGAGCATGTCCCAGTGGAAACAGGGAGAAAGCTATTAAAGGTTTAACAGTAATGCAGTCAAGCTGTCTGCATGGCTTTGTTTCTGGAGTAACAGTCAAGAGTCCTATCTTCCCAACTGGTTTAAAAAGTAAGAGCCTTATTTTCTTCATACCATTTTATTTTTTTTTAACTATTAATTAGCTCCAGTCATCTGCCCCTACTAAGCAGGTTTTAAAAAGAATGAAGATTTATATTAAATTGCAGTAAAGCTTAATAACTTTCTCAGCAGTTAAGAAGGGTTGATTTAGAACAATGTATTCTTAGTATGTATATTTGTCAACTTTTTTTTTCCAAGTCTTTTTTGCCTCTTCCAGTCTCTATTCTGCTTGTGATCAGTTAACCACCAAGCAAGGTCATACAAAGTTACATCAACAGTTGAGAGATTCAAATTAATCCTTTACTCAAAACAGTTATGCTAAGAAAAGTCATAATTAGTTGCTATTTCTTCGATTATTGCCCTAACTGGATATATTAACTGTACAGAAATGTAACTGAAAGTACAAGGAGGGTAACAAAACAAAGGAGGCAAAGTATCTTGGGGCCGGTCAGTGGTTTTTGGTTGTTTGGTTTGGTTTTGTTTACAGGTATCAGTTAACAGATGAAGTAAGTGTAAGATGGGTTTGAGTATCATGGTCCCAGAAACACCTGCAGTATCAGTCTCAGGTCATTAAATTCACTCCTTCCTCTACTCCTACCTCCTGTCCCAGCTGGGAGTTTCTCTGAAGTAGCAGTTGTTCACAGACAGCAGGGGACTGAGTCCTGATATAAGAGCTCCAGATCAGCCATACCCTGGAATCTCTGCATCAGTACTACATTGCATTACACTACGTGGTCTATTTCTCCTGCAGAGATGCAAGAACTGTAGTTGGCATACAACTACAGGTTTAGACGGTTTAGATTAGATATTAGGGGGAGGTTTTTTACAGAGAGAGTGGTGAGGTGCTGGAACAGGCTGCCCAGAGAAGTAGTGGATGCCCCGTCCCTGGAAGTGTTCAAGGCCAGGTTGGATGGGGCCCTGGGCAACCTTGTGTAGCTCCAGGCCTGGAGGTTGGTGGTCCTGCCTGTGGCAGGGGGGTTGGAGCTCTATGATCCTTGGGGTCCCTTCCAACCCAGACCATTCTATGATTCTATGATCCCTTGGTGACAAAACACCCCAAGAAGCAGCGATGCTTGCTGCTGACAACAGAAGCAGTCAATATTGCTGACCTGGATTGTTTCAAACTGGCAGCAGTCTTGTAAAAGCCTTTACTACTTTAGATAGTCCTGCACTACAGCAGATCGAGAGTGAACATAAAATAATTTGGGGGCTCTCTAAGCCTAACAGGTATTCCCTAGCAAATGAATCCGCAAGACACATGGTATTTTCTACTTCAATAGCAGAAGGAAGAGTATCAGAATCAACACAAGCCACTGCCTCTCATGAAGTCCACTCCTTGAAGTCACTAAATATTATCAGATCAGAATTAAGTGTTTTCCTCCTCCTATCCAACTGTTACCTAAATCCAGGATGATGGGATTTTCTATACATGAATACCCATATAGCAGGAACTCTCTTGTTAACTAATTTGGAGAAAAAATTTGCAACTAGAAAAACTGTCAATACAAAGGCTTAGGTGAAATCATTTTAGCACCAGACAATTCTGGATTAAAATGGGTATTCATTGGGATGAATTCCAGAAAGACCAATTTATATGGCCAATTCAAGACAAGTATCTTTAGGTTCTCCAAGAATTTTAGTTCACTGCAATAATGGTAGATCAAGCCCTGACAAAGCCTGGGAAGATGAAGAGATAGGAAAGTGTTACCCTCACTCCACCAGTATTAACTAATGATCAATGGTCTGCAAGCTAAACTGTCTCCAATCTTGCTCTGTCACTGACTTACTGTTAGACAAGGCCCATTAAACTCATCTACAGATATGAGCAGTGAGAACAGCCCTCATGGAATAACTCCTCAAAACAGATAACTTCATTTTGGATTAGACCACCTTGAAAATCTTGAGTTAATTGATACTACTGTCAGATCTCAAGTTCAGCTGCATTACAGACAGTATACAAAAAAAAAAAAATCTTGAGTTTTATGAGTAGCATGCAAAGTCCCAAACAGTATTAAACCCCAAAAAATTACCTTTGTGATGTAGAATTTTTTCAATCCATCCAAAAAAGATGTAAAAATGGAAGCAACTTGTGGTTTAAGAGCATGACCTTTGGCAAAAAGCAGAAAAGAGGTGTTAAGGCAAACAGTGCTCTTCAAATTCCAGCTTCAATGAGCAAATAAAAAATAGCTTGAAAGTCAAAGTTACAGGCATCATTTGGAGTACTTTGATTATCATAATTTAAGAGACTACTCATTTAAAAGATGATTTACAAAAATGTTTTTATTATATTTCTAGAGGCATACAACTGTGCACAAGTATTTCATTTGACACTTTAACTAAGCCTGTCCTAGTTTAGATCTTCACAAGTATATGGCACATGGAAAAATTTGAAAGAGCACTTCATTAATTTAAAAACTACAAAACTAAGCTAAGTCAGTGACCTTTTTTAAAGTTATGCCAAAACCACTGAAAACAACAGCCAAAAATGGTGCAAGTTAGGAATTAAGCAATTTTTTCCTTAACAGTTATATCACTTGTGCAAAATTTTCTACATAAAGTTAGTAATTGCTTCCTTAATCACATATAGGGAACTAAAATTACCAGGATATATAAATGGTGTTTTGGAGTCTGTTAATTTAACATCTCTGCCTCAGGACTGGGTTTAATTGAGATGAAAGTCTCTCACTATTCGTTCCATTGTTCTGAGTCACAAGCAACTTCTGCACTCCCATAACTGCTTCATGTTAACTGTCTTGTTATTTGGCCTACAAGCTGTGAGCCCAGTTCATTAAAAAAAGCAATGCACCATTTACAAAATACTTCCTTCTAAAATACTTCATAAAGTATCTCCTCCTGAATAAAGCATGAATTTCAGCAAAGAGGGAATCTCCCTGCAGATACAAACCAAGGAGCACACCTCCAAGGACACTTAAGTAAGCACATAAAGTACCAGATAAGCAAAGGACATGAACTTATTAAACCTAAATATGTAAAATAAAATATTTTAAGCCTACTTAACAGTGACTATGAAAAAAATCTATATTGACTCAATCAAAATTTAAAAAGAAAAAGGTATCTGCCTTCTATTGTACATGTCAGAGACAGTATAACACAAGAGAGTGACTAAAGCAGTCAGAAGACTTGCTGGGCTCTCAGGTCTTACAGATCCCAATTTCCCTGGTTTGAAAAAAAAAAAAGTTCAACTTGCTCAACACCCTCATATTCATGCCATTGGAAGTGAAGATACATGACTGAGGCTTCTGTCTAAAAGATGTTTCAGAAATTCTGACTTGTTCAAGTGGTGCTAAAATAGATGTTTTCAAGGTCAGTCACAGCTCATTTTCATCTTCCATGTACAATCAAAAGAATATGGTCTCAACACCTTCAAGTTCCGTAAACTTTTGGGTAGCAGAACTTTAGGTTCCCCTCAAGAGTGTCTTAAGGCAGAACACATCTTTTACCAAACCTTCTACAGTTTAAAATGAGGGCTTTCCCTAAGTGTTTAACAATTACTTCTCTGTATATCTGACTTGGTCCTATTTAGGTATTTGAACTAGTTTGAATTGCAAAAAGTTTGTGTGTTCAGTAATTTTTTAGCAGCTCCACTGGCTTTCTGTGTCTGAAATTCACAGCTTAGTTCTGGTTGCAGTTATGGCATTTACTACATCTGAGTTTTTTAAAGTAGACATCTTACTTTGGACAAGTACATCATTGCACCTCACCCACCCAATCAATCTTTGCCACATCAGAGTATTTCCAAAACCCCTGCTACTTCTAAGGCATCTGTGATGTTTTTATGATAATTAGATGAATCAACCAACTTGCTTCCAGAGTAAGGTGCCTGCATCCTGAGTAACCTTTTTTCACACCCAACTTCTCATTAGTACTCTTAACAAGAAAATGTTTTAAGTACCACATTACAAAATTATCATCTCTCTTACTTTACAGTAAAATAGAGAAAGTACCTCCAGAATTTCAAACTCTCCAGTAGACTACATGCCAAGAAAGGAAAGGCAGCAAAAAATCTTACATATTTATATACAGAGCATGGCTCTTTACTGGCTGTTGTAGTTGATACTGTTTTCGCAGAGACAGACAGCCTTCTGTTTCTGAAAGTACACATTATGGCATTATCTGGAGTTAAAGTTTTGAGTTCATTGCCCTCTATCTAGTTCTGAGCAAAGGATTTACCCCTAAAACAGACTTAAGCTACTAAAAATCAACCCCCTTGGAAACAAATATTTATCCAAGATCACCTACATACTTACCAAACTGAAACTGTGCATTGTCAACAAGCCGAATTGATGCAGGAGCACATCTCTTGGGGGCAAAGTTAGAGAATAAGAAGAATAAAAACATTATGTACACAGTTTTGCTGAAGTTCATGAAAATCAAATTTTCATTTAAAAATAGCATACAAGAAAGTGCACTTTTATACCAGAAACGTATGGCCATCATCATTGATAAGGGGTAAGTATAAACTGGCTTTCACTTGAATAGCAACATCTATGAGGTATGTCTAGAAAAGCACATTGAAAATTTTCAATTTAAGCTCAAGTCAGCACAGGAACAGTTCAAAAATCTTTGGCCTTTTGTACTGAGTGTTTTTCTAAATTGCCATATGCACTAAAGATACCTTACTTGATTTAGAGTATCAAGCTTATATTGCTATGAAATCAAAGATATACATACATTACAAATGCATCAAAAAGTCTAATTATGGGTTAACACTGTCTGGCATCTAAGGGCTACATAGGTGCTTAATTGTTCACTCCTCACTCACTGGGACAAGCGGGAGAAAATCAGAAGGGCAAAAATGGGAACACTCATGGGTTGAGAAAGACAGCTTGATAAGCAAAATGGGGAAAAAACCATACTAAAAGAGTATGCAAAGGCAACCAGTTACCAACAGCTGACAAATAGCCAACTGGCCCTTGGGCCATGGCAACCCCAGAAAATTTTCCCCTCCAGTTTTATTTCTGACCATGATGTTATATAGCATGGACTATCTCTTTAATCAATTTGGTCAGCTGTCCAAACTGCATTCCTAATCCCAACCTACTTGCTGGTGGAAGACGACTAGTGAAAAATGGAAAAAGCCTGGACACTGTGCACACACTGTTCACCAAAACCAAAGTGTTATCCAATTAACATTGCTTTGGTCCCAAGTACAGAACACAGCACCACATGGGTGCAATCAATAGCACTCCATCCCAGTCAGACCCAGCACACTAATGCTTTGCCACCAGACTGCAGTTAAAATCCATATCTAGGTCCAACGTAGAGTCTGCACTGCACAAATCTGAAAACCAGTAAGAATAGTTGTTTGCAATTAGGCAAGCTTCTGGTCATACTCATGCCTACATTGCATAATCTGTGATCAGCATGTCCAGTCATACCAAAACATACGGCCAGAGGAACACGACAGAGCCTGAATCTTACACTAGTCTTCACCTAGCTACATGGATATGGAATACTGCTCTATCACCTGATTCACCATGTTTGCTCTCCATCACATCATTATTACATATTTGGTCACATGATCAGAAGAAAGGACATGAATAACTAAGGTAGCTCACCAGGCAGGTTGACAAAAGGCTGGATGAGTGGTTTTAAATTGCATCAACCCACCAACAACCTGCAGGTTGGTTATTCTTATATTAAAGTAGACCAATGCAGACAAGAAAGAGCTTTTCAGATAGCAATCATTGTAATTACTACCCAGATTGATGCGAGGGGCAATGGAAAAAAGGATTAAGTAGTTCAGGCTCAAGTAAGCAGTGAAACAGCAGCAGCAGCAACAGAAGCTTAGGAACGGAGCAACACTAAGTGGCTAATAGTGCCTCTTTTCCTCTTCTAAGCCCATAGCTAGGGAAAAGACACTAGTTCCTTAATTGACTTAAAGTGTTGATCAGCCATATGATTAAGCATTCCCAAACAGTCTGCTTAGGTACCTTTAACAGGAAGAACAAGCACTAGCAGTAGAAGCACGACAGAAGAACTGGCAAGTGGTGCTGACTAGCATATACAAGTCATTCACATACCAGTTTGAACATCTGGCTTGGAATTAAGTCATTAATTTAGACCAATCACTGGAAAAAATGTAAAGCTGTGTTTAGTTTGGCATTAATTAAAACATTTCTGAAATTACTTCCCCAATTCAGGGTATATTCCACCACTCAGAAATTATCTAATACATTTTGCACAGAGCAAAAAAGAGTTAGCCTAAGATTGTGAAGAAAGAGGCTAGCCAGTGTAAGATTTGCTTGAAAGCACAGCTATGAGGAAACACATTACACAGTTTGGATACCCATGTCTGAGTTTTGCTACCTGAAAACATCTGACCATGCCATTCAGAAGGCTCTACTTAATTTCTACACTGTAAGCATAATTACACCTAAAAATATCCAGCTCACTCGAACCTGTCACTTGTGCTTCAGGAAGTGTTTCCTAAACATAGGCCATACCCTTCCACTGTATGACTTTGGTTCCTTTGTCACTTCAGACCCATAAATTAAACTGCCTTTTACTTGTATTCTGAAATTTAATTCCTTTAAACACTGGTTCCTTTTACATAGGCCTGAATTAATCTGAGGATAAAGCTCTCTGTTGAAGGACATGCAAAGCCAAATTTTTTGTGCTGATATACAAATAACTTCCACTGAAGAAAGCTATCAAAAAGCATATCCACAGTTTGTCTCAGAATATCGAGCCAATTCAGAACATGCTCAATCCTGAATTGCATAATTTCCAAAAGCCTCACGGACCACAAACTCAGGTTTTTATTATCCCAAATCCTTGCTTATAAGTCACCAGAACTAATAGAGCATCAGCACACCCCTGATTTTACACTATGTTCTTGAGTGGAGTTGAGATCCAGCTTTTCTTTACCTGTTTTGCAACTTCCCTCAAGCAGGCCACCCCCCGTTCGAAGTTGGGGAACACCACAGAGCCGTACTTCTGGTATTCAGGGACTGGACGAATCTTTATTGTAACTTCAGTGACCACTCCAAGAATCCCTTCAGGAAAAGAAAAAAAAGAAACTGAGCAAAGCATTGGAAGAAGCACTTCTGGCAACTTACCCAACTTAAGAACTTCAAGGACATTTATCAGGAATTTTAAATTAACATAAACCAGAAATCCAAAAGTTTGCAGGAGATTTAATCCTAACTATTTACGTGGTGAATTCTTAGAAGATAGCCCTTAAGTCATGATGTTTCTTACTACATCACAGGCTAACCACAGACCTGCTTTGAGCACTGTTCAGAGTTGCTTAACTTTACGGTCCTAATGAAGGTCTCAATGTATTATCCTAACACAATGCATGTGTAATGCCACCCATGGAGAAGCCGGAAGCCACATTAAAGATGTTCAAATCAAGCCATTACAGAAGCTAAATTAAGAGGCAGTTATACAAGATTTCTCTGTTTATACCTTCAGATCCCATAATGAAGTGATGGATATCAGGTCCTGTTGACATGCGAGGTACTTGACAGTTTTTTTCTACTATTCCTCTAGGAGTTACCATTTTTATATGAATCACCTGTGTAAACAATATGCAATAACTAAATGCAAAAATCTGTGCTTAATGCAAATATGGTATTTCATACAAGATGTAGATTAAGCTCGATATAGTTCAGCTTTGTAGACTTTAGGCATTCTGTAGGCAGCCCAAAGAACTTTCTGGATAACTGGAGGACTGTTACCAACAATTATTTCTAAGACAGCATGGTTTGCTCACACAGACGGTTTCCAGTTCTGTGCCAAATCCAATCAGCTGTTGGCTACATGCAGACAGTACCACTTCAAATCCTGGTACTCAAAACTACTGCCTACACTAAGAAACAAAACAGTTTTAATGCAGAATATATATAGCAATATTCTGAGGAAATATGTAAGGGCTTAAATTTTGCTTTAGAACTGTAGCAACTGATGACTGAATTATATTAGCTTTATAAAGCAGCAGAACTATTTCTATTAGGAAGAAAAGCAGAAATAATTATATTAAATCTACCATAAGACTGATACATATATAAGGCTAGAAGGTTGGGGTTTTTAAAGTATTTTTCAACTTTATTGTTCCCAGCTTTATTAATGCAGATGCAATACAGAGCCCAGATTATTTTTATCTTTTATTCAATTATTTTATACAAAGGAAAAGTGGGGGCTGGATGTTTTTTAATGAAGCCCTTAAATGAAGTAAAATTACTGCATTTCAACTAATGGCTTTAAAACTTTCAAGCATCAGTAGCTAGGTAATTTTCACCCTGCTCTGAGTTGTTCAAGAATTTCATTATACGTATTTTACGAACTGTTGATTCTGCAGTAAGGAGATTTTAGGCAGCTTATAACACGCACCATTTCTAGATATAGCTTCCTCAGAAAGTAAACACTTCAAGTTCCTCACTGTGCCATTCAGAAACTCAAACTGTTCTAAATCAAATTTTAATCCTATTTCCTCATAATGAAAATTTCAGAAGCAGTTTTAACTTGAAGTTATGCTCCATGATAGAAAAGCCTCCTGCTTCCCATCTCCTAGTACAAGCAAAACGATACCATTCAGTAACACTTCAGACAGCAGGGGACAGAGGACACTTTGAAAGTGCTATTAGTTTTAGCCCAGCCAGGACTGCTGAATAAAAACTGTGTTGTTCCTGCCTAGCTCAGTCACTGATAGTAAAGTGTCTGTGCACAGAAAAAACACGTCTGAACTATGAGCCTGAGGTGATGAAAAGCCTAAGGTGATGGGGATACATTACCTAGAGTGAATTGCAGGAAAGAAAACCACCCACATGTGTGGAAGGGCTGTTGTACAAACTACAAGAGAAAGCTAGAAGTTTGAAGCAAAAAGGCAGGCAAAGTCTGAACAGTGATGATTTTACTTCAATATATTCAAATCATTTGTTACAACAGAAAAATTGTGGGGGTTTTAAGTCAAAAAATATACTTTGAAAACCAAATCACCTGGATTAATAAAAACCATTTCAATGTTTAAAACAGACTCAAGAGTAGACTACTGCCATTCCTAGTCTATTGCTTCCTTCCCCAGGTTTCCTGCTGACCATGTGGTACCAACAGACTTCACCACTGTGAAGATTAGATCGCCCTACTGATTTAAAAAACTGCTAGCCTAGGGAAAGGTAAGAAGGCAGAGAGCACTAGCCTGCTGTCAGTGTAAGATGACCCAACTAGATAACTTTATGAACACACAAGAGACAGGAGAGAACACAGGCCTTTTGGAATCACCGTAAGAGTTCAACAGGGTTATTACACTGGATTGGCAGGACAAGGGGGAATGGATTAAAACTAAAGGAAGGAAGGTTTAGATTAGATATTAGGGGGAAGTTTTTTACAGAAAGAGTGGTGAGGTGCTAGAACAGGCTGCCCAGAGAAGTAGTGGATGCCTCGTCCCTGGAAGTGTTCAAGGCCAGGCTGGATGGGGCCCTGGGCAACCTTGTGTAGATCCAGGTCTGGAGGTTGGTGGCCCTGCCTGTGGCAGGGGGGTTGGAGCTCTATGATCCTTGGGGTCCCTTACAACCCAGACCATTCTATGATTCTATGATTAACAGAGGTCACAAAACAGTGGAAGAAGGCAGAGTCAGACAGGGCAACAATTCTTTAAGCTAGCCAGTGAGTACCAAAATGAAATTGACTTTTAGATCAGTGATAAGGATTAGTACTAATACCAAAACCAACCAAGCAAGCCTTTCAGTAAGGATTTAATGACGAAACTCTATTACTTCTTTAAAAACCCCAACTGTTTACTATCCCCTTTCTCTCTCATTATGAGTCATTATAGAAGTTAAGCATCCAAACATAATTATTAATTAGAAAAAGTATTAGAACTATTTACCAGATCCTCAATGTTTCCATAGATGTTTTTTTTCATGCCTGATGCTCGTGTTGCTACCCATCCTCCTAGTGAGCTGAACTCCATGGAGTCTGGTTCATGGCCTGTACAGAAGCCACTTTCAGCAAGCTAAAGGAAAAAAAGAACAACACCTTCTACAGAGCCTGTATTTGCTTTTACTCCAAATTTCAGTATTCTAGGGGCTTTTTGTTTAAAATAGAAGTATCCTGACTACACACCTATTTATTCAGGAACAAGTTTTGTCTTTCATATATAAATGAAATTCAAATTGGACCTGTTTCTACTGTGCATACACCGTGCTACATATCAACCTATAATACTCCTCCCCCATATTTTAAAACTAAGACCTCTGTTGTTCAGAAGAAGGTGCAAATTCAAATACATGTGGGGAAAAATAACTAAGTAACTGCCAACTTTGCACAAATGCTGCCAGTAAATAAGGTACTTAATCTCTTGTTCTTTCTATCCTAATGTGATATGCAGCAGGTCTGCAGAAAATGAGAGCAAATTGCCTGTGCTTAATTCTCTCAAGGAGTGATGTGTTTCAATATACAGCCATCTGGTTGGGCTTCCTGTATGCAACACTGTCAACTATTTGTGATGCAGATCACACACTGCTGTACATTAAGTATTCACTTGTTTCTCATTTTTCTGTATTAGCTTGGCTTTGCCATCTGCACAGCACCTGAGGTTCATTGGATGCCCTCAGAATCACAGCACCAAAGCTGTCGGACAGGAAGAATTAAAGACTCAACAGTCTCACATTAAGTGATAACTGTGTTAGTGCATTTGAGATGATCAATTTGTACTGACCAACTGATAGCAATGCAGTTGGACAAAGGTATTCAAGCAGACCACATAATGTGGATCATTAAGTTCTAACTTAAATGATTGAAAGTCATTTCTAGGTAATGTCTATGGTATTCATCTAGCTCATGGTCCTCTTTCACAGCAGAAAAGACTGTGCCTTCAGATGCTCACTGGTTGCATATTAGGGAAGGGCTGGTGCTCGCACCCTCCTCATTCCCCAAGATGGCAAGAAGTTTGGTTTAGTCACAACTTACTAATTTCTGCAAGTTGCATAGACAAGCACAGCAGAAAACCACGCTTTCAAAAACTTGTAACTGACTGTGTATGCACAAAAGCAGTCTAAACTCCTTGAATGAAGAGGTACATGCTCAAAGTACTTACAGGGCAGGGAAGAGATTATGCTACATACTTTGCAGGTGCAAGAGAAGGCCTCATCCAGAAAAAAAAATATGAGCATCTATTAGTTTTCTCCTATAGAATCAGTTTGACTGATAATGCCTATTACAAAAAAACCCCACAAACAACCAAATGTTGCTCCATCATCATCACCCTTTTGGTGCTCATTTATCAGTTATTATTCCATATTCTGTTCAGACAAGTAACCTGAGGCTACAGAGCACACTAACACCTGAAGTTCTCACTCCACAGAAAATAGTGTCTTAATCACCCTAGAGTCACAAGCTAAGATAAACAAATGTGTGAAGTGCACACTGATTTTGAATGCCCTGTTATAAGACTTAAAGCCTAACTTGTCACATAGGTTTTCCAAGTCTGTTATTTGTTTAGAATTTGGATCCCAAACCTTATAACAGTAACTAAAACCATGATACCTGTAAGATAGGCTAAGTAATTTCAGTACAGGAAGAGTCAAACCACTGCAACGTAACTCCTAAAATAATGCCAGCAAAGACTCTTAAAGCAACAGAACTTGGATTATCCTCCAATCCAAAGCTTACTTAATACTACCAAGCTGCAAACCAAAGAACCACCCAGCTTCCAGCTTCCTCTTTACACAGCTGAAATGTGTATCTGCACTCTACCTGAACTTAGGTGGAAGTCTGCATTGGTATTAAGTATAAATGCTAAATCGTAGTCATGCTCAGCTTGTACTACACAAAACAACCCCAACCTGGAGTCCTAGCTTTAAATGCATCCAATTTTCTAGTAATACTGGAATTCCAATATAGGTAATAGAGCTTTACACTGTGTGCATATGTATTTTTAAACAAATGATCTGATTTTGTATTCTTTGCACACTGAAGAAGTCCTCACATGCTCAGAGCGAGGCTTTTCTACACCTTTATAGGAATGCTAGCTTACATTCAATACCAAACTGACAACCAGTACTCTCTTCATAGTCAAAAACCTAATTAAAAGGTTTTAATAAAAGAACTTTTCAAAATAGCTGCAACAGTAGTATTTCAGCTCATCAGAGATAAAAGCAAAAAAGTAATGTCTCTTAAGTGAAAAGTAGTGACATTTCAAGGATAGCTAGTAGTGAAATGTCAAACTACTACCCTAGAAAACTGGCATTTAAATATAGAGAATATTCTCTTTGCATTCTAATCTTCCACTAGACTCTTCTGCTACTCTCCTGTAGCTGGCCTTAAGCAGCAGCAACAGATCCTGTATAGGCTCTAGCCTATACCAATTTACCAGCAACTAATTTTTCATGGTAACTGGTACCATATGCCATGCCTTGCAAGCACAAGAGTTTATCTGAGGTCTGAAACTGAAAGCACAGTTTTACATCCTATGCATTGTCAACTTCTTACTGCAATCCCATTTTGTGGCTAAAGTTAAAAAGAAAAAATTTAAATGTTCAAATACAGCATTCAGTGTGATATGTTTTATAGCCATTACCACACCAGTCTGCATGAAACCACACAGGAATAAAGCTAGAATTGAATGATTTAGACAAGATATGAGGAACAGCTATGAAAAATATGAAGAAATACAAGATGCTCAACTAGTTAAGAATACCTGTTTTTCCAGATCTTGTCCAACAATGCCAGCTTCCACACAGGCTGTTAGGTTTTTCTCATCAATCCAGAGAATCCGATTCTGTTGAAAAGCCAATCAAAACATACACTAAGTGTTAAAGGCTTTAGCTTCTTTCCCTAATGTTACAGGATCAACATGCTTGGTCCTACAGTTTACTACTATGGAGTTAATACTAAATTCACCACTTAGTGGTGAATGGAGTTAAACCCAGTTGGCGACAGGTTACAAGTGGTGTTCCCAGGGCTCGGTCCTGGGGCCAGTCCGCTAAGATCTTTATTAATGATCTAGATGAGGGGATCACGTGCACCCTCACTAAGTTTGCCGACAACACCAAATTGTGTGGGAGTGTCGATCTGCTGGAAGGCAGGAAGGCTCTGCAGAGGCACCTGGGCAGCGGCCAGCTTTATGGGGTTCCACAAGGCCAAGTGCCAGGTCCTGCACTTGGGTCACAACAACCCCAGGCAATGCTACAGGCTTGGGGCAGAGTTGCTGAAGAGGTCCCTGGAAGAAAAGTGCCTTGGGGTGTTCATGGACAGCCAGCTGAACATGAGCCAGCAGTGTGCCCAGGTGGCCAAGAAGGCCAACAGCATCCTGGCCTGGATCAAGTGTGACTAGCAGGAATAGGGAAGTGATTGTTCTATTATACTCAGCTCTGGTGAGGCTGCACCTTGAGTACTGTGTCCAGTTTTGGGCCCCTCACTGCAAGAAGGATGTTGAGATCCTGGAGGGTGTCCAGAGAAGGGGAATGAAGCTGGTGAAGTGTTTGGAGCACAAATCCTATGAGGAGCAGCTGAGGGAACTGCAGCTTTTTAGTCTTAAGAAAAGGAGGCTGATGGGAGACCTTATTGTTCTCTATAGCCACCTGCAAGGAGGGGGCACCCTCTATAGCCACCTGCAAGGAGGGGGCACCCTCTATAGCCACCTGCAAGGAGGGGGCACTCAGGTGGGGGTCGGTCTCTTCTCTCAGGTAACAAGCAATAGGATGAGAGGAAGTGGTTTCAAATTGCACCAGGGGAGATTCAGGTTAGATATCAGGAAGAATTTATTTACTGAAAGGGTAGTCAAGTATTGGAACAGGCTGCCCAAGGAAGTGGTGGAGTCACCATTCCTGGAGGTATTTAAAAGGAGCGTAGATGTCATGCTTGAGGACATGGTCTAGAGGTGGACCTGGCAGGGTTAGGCTGTGGCTGGACTCGATCTCAAAGGTCTCTTCCAACCTAAGTGATTCAATGATTAACACAACTCCAGTTATTACAGCAACAGGAGCTGAGCCCGTGCACCCCCTCCAACAACCTCACAACAGGTTACAACTTATGTCATCACCACTCTAGAGTAACATCATTATTAGTCAATTTATACTAGGAATGTTTACAGAAACAACACAGAAAAGCCAGAAAGAATTACGTCAAAACTCTCACAGAAGTTAAGCTACATAGTGATGTTTCACAATTAACATGACTCAAAGTGCCTGAATCTGACTATCTGGACATTAAGTAGACACCAAAAGAAGTATTAAACATACTTTATTGGATTAGAGTGCATTCAGTTATTCCAGTTCAGCTTTTGGATTTTGACACAGTAAGCCAGAAGCAAGAAATACTGCAGGATGCCTAGGTATGTACATACTTCAGAAGTTCAAGATACTTGGAAGGATTTGGGTTTTTTCCTGATGAGATAATGTCCCACCAGTATATTCTAGTAGCTGTGGTTTAAGCCACCACAGTAGTAAACTCTGCAACTTACATGGTGCACTGAACAATTATGACAAATCCACATGGAGACACTTAAATACAGGTTTAGTTTTGTTTATAGTAAGGATACTACCAAAGCTTCAGCTTCCACTCTTCATTAAGTGCACTGCTGTTGTACTTCTATGAATTCCATTTATTAGCACTGTATAGGAGGAGAACAGCTCTAACTTCCCTTTGCCTCGATTTTTCTAATGACAGAAGCACAGATATCTTGTACTCCAACTTAAACTGCACTTTAAGTCTCTCCTCTCAACACCTGTGCTGATACTAAAAGCCAGCTATTTCAGCTCTATTCAGGCACGTTCAGTTTCAACATCAGCTGCTTAACTGATTCAAGACACTTATGTTAATCATTTTTTATGCAATATAGACCCTATATGAGGTGATACCCATTAAGTGCCTATTAATATGGTAAAGCTTAGTCAGTCACCTTAACTGCTCTGAGAAACTCAGGTTTTAACTCTGACAAATGCTTCTTCTCACCTTAATTTCTTTACTTTCTCTCCTCAGTGATTACAAGAATTGGCTTGCAGAGTCATTAAAGATTATCAGTGGTTTATTTTCTGACTTGGCATATACTCACATATCTAGCTGACAAAACATGGTAATAAGAATTAATCACACTCCCTTCCCATCCCCAAACCAGACAAAAATCAAAGCTGCGCGCTATGAATCAGTGAGTTCAAATGAAGACCTGAGTCAGTATTGCACTTTTAGGATTTCACTCCAGAGAGGCAGCTGAAAAGCTTCCTTCAATACACAACTGCCACCTTTGCAGAAAAGATCACTTTGCAGCTAGACACACTGAGGAACAAGTAGTTTAAATGAAGCACTGCTGCCTAAGTGGAGAAGTGGAGTCAAACTCAGGTCTCGCCTTCAAGGCTAAAAGAGTTAATAAGCTCAGCAGGTGCTCAGATATAGTAGTGGCTTACATCAAAGATGCAAAGTTGTTTCTGAAGCATCTCATTACTATGTAGTCATAAAACCATCATTTTAAAATTATAAAGCTCCTTCGTAATGGAAAAATGAAAGCTAGCACTAAATTTTACAGAACTTAATTTCTAGACTGCCATAAAGCAAAGAACTTCACATGCTCAAGATGCTATCTATATAAAAATCTTTATTTTTCTTTCTTTAAAGTTGATCATTCAAGTTGATTAGGTCACCTTACCAGCCTTTAAGTATTTTTAGGTCTGCAAAAACTAGTGAAATTTGCAATAACAAATAAAATTCCCTGTAGCCTTTCATTTAACCTCAGATACAAGTTCCAGTACAGAAGAATAGTAGCTTTGTCTGATTTTCACTTAAAGCTGCTATAACACAGCTTAACAGTGAATTTTCTTATTAATACCTACAGGCCATATGAAGTAGTGACAAGCTAAATCAGCAAAATATCCCTCATGTTCCAGGAGTACATATTTAACCATGTGCAGTGCAGATTAAAAGTTCCATCTTTTAATTTAAAAGTTCCTACTTTTATCTTGCAAAGAAAGAAATGTCATCCTCCAGCAGTCAAAGTAATTGCAGGGTATTTAAATAAATAAAAAACCTGAGACGTACCATTTGTGATGTATCCAGTGAGACAATTGTTCTTTTTTCTTCTTCAGGACATTCAAGGGCACTAGAGACACTTGTCCCTCCTGCAAATCCAGAAGTGACATTCTGATCATAAAATTCTCAGGTAGCTTTTCACATACCATCCTCCTCTCCCTCCTTTCTGATATTGAACTTAATGAAGCGAGATCACTGAAATTAACTGTTTGAGGCTACTGATTAGCCTTTTAATGCTGTCCCTTCTCCCAAACTGGTTCTCACAAAATCAAGGCAGCACTGAAGCTATCAACGCTCTAACAGCTCTTGTTAACAAGCCGTGAAATTCTGTGACCATCTCAACTGCTTCTGTTCTGATTTTAGGGAGAAACCAGATTCATTAGTTGGTATTGTCTCCAAGTGACATCTTCAATACTCATCTTCTCAAACAGTAAATCTTACAAGGGCTGTATTACTACAGCATAATTATCAAATAAAACACACAGACTTATCCCACAGAATCAGGAGTTCTTGACAAAAAGCTTCTCACAGAACGAGCTCATGAAAGCCAATATCCTATGTTCCCTGATCTCTAAGTCAAAACAATGTAGCTCACCATGCCAGTTCAGCAGGCTTAGAGGAAAAACAATCCACAGCCTTAAGTTCTTCAGAAATTCTTTAGGCTGAGAAGGGCACAGAAAACACAGGCCTTTACCTGTACTCTGCACCTGGAAAGTCTCCTGAAAACAGCCCCTTGCCACAGGAGTTTGTATTCTAGCTTTCAAACTGATCGTCTCAGTTGACGATTTTGCAGTACAGTGTCTGACCACAACCCTCTCTGGGCTTACAAGCTTCAACAGTAGATCAAAACACCCCTAACTGATACATATTTGTGGGAACAGCGTACAAGTGATGTGTCCAAAATCATGATACCTCTAATACAGGTATTTGAAACTCTTGCCTTATTTCCTAGAAGACTAAGGCACAGAGGTAGATTTCAGCTTCTTATAATCACTCCTCTTGCATGCTCAATATTCAAGGTGTTGACATACTTTTAATGTCTTCCACTAAATTGAATGTAACAGCTTTTAATACTTCAAGATCATAAAAAAATTAAGACCACACTTAAAATACTACTAAAAAATTTCCAACTACTTAATTACTGCTACATGATATTACCAAGTTCATAAATTTAAATTGAATTCAAGTAGAATACATTTTCAATAGTAACATTAAACAGATTTGAGATTTCACAACACTTACCACCAAAAGGTATTATACAGAGATTGTGTTTGCAGGCTAATTCCACAATTTTAACTACATCTTCGTGGCAAACTAAAAAAAAAGACCAAACAGTTAAAAACGGATTTGTGCTTGCCACTAAATATTACAGACTGAATAAGCAGCAGCTCCTTTTCTGACACCAGCAAGGAGGTTAGGCACTAAAGATCTGGCTTAGAAGAATCAGAGTTCCAGAGTAAAGTTGAGACCTGAAACAATTCTGTACTTCAAGAGCTAACTACAGCCTTAGTCTACAGTCTACTCATGGATTGAGACCTCCTGCAAATTCTCAGGGCAAGATGGGCTACCAAACAGTTATCAATTAGCAAATAAAACCATATTAAGTATTTGCATCCTTCTGCTTTGATTGAAGTAAGCACGTTTTCTGTTACATATTATCTTACAACAGCATTAGTTATTACTCTATTTAAAGTGGGCCTAGCCTTTACTCCAATTACACTGCTCTTTCTCCAAGTCAATGATCTTTTGTAAAGTGTCCTGATACGAGTTATACTTTAGAGTACAACATGTCATAAAACAATGTTCTTTACCACAAGCATTTCATTACCATCACATAGTCCTTTAGGAAGACTTAAGACTGCTGTTTAGACAACTTTGTTGGTGAACATATTAATTCAAACTACACTTCTGTGGTTACTTATGTAATTAATTCATCTGTCAGGTATTTTGGCTATATTTAACAAATTTGATTCCCAGCAAAGGGATGGGATTTCACAGGTACAACCTGCAATCCAGATGTTAAACAGTCATGATTGCCACTCACGAGAATTCCTTCAGTTTCTGTACAGAGAAGTGAAGTCAGTGAACCAAGAGACAGCTTCCCCATGACAAGAAAGCATAGGTATTTACTAAACAATGGCCTCCCAGATGAGAAGGGGGAATGAGACAATTAAAGCTTACCAGGCCATACAACTATATCAGGAATTCGCTTAAACATTCCTTCCCTGAGTACAAATATCTCATGTAGGCAGTGACCTGAAACACAAACAGTAAGTTAAGTTCAACCAAGGAAGATCAAACCCAGCACAGTTACATAAATGAAGTTCTCTTACCATGAGCTCTGAACAC
>VZTU01021907.1:3151-13607 GCA_013400835.1 Zapornia atra | reverse complement strand
ATGTTGGAACTAGAAAGCTGGATATTAAAGGATAAGAATGTTGCCTCTGAGTCTAGGAGCTTATATGCTAATTTTTTCTTCACACACATAAGAGGACAAAGATGGCAGCTTATTTTTAGAAACATAATGTATAAAAGTAAAACTCAACAGTTTCAGGTACATGCAGTCATTACACTGTAATACTTAAAGAGTAGCTTTAACAGTAATTAATACACATGGTATTAGCTAAAACATTTTTTTCAACTCTATGCTACAAAGCTGATTAATCCTATCCTTCTTACCAAAATCTTGCCACATTTTTGTTGAACACTCCTTGGTGTAGCATGTTTGTTTAACAGTGACCTATCTGTAAATTAGTATGTTTTTGTAGGGAAAAATGTTACCTATTGAAGCCTAGGTTCAGGCCCCTTTCTGTAAATTCTGTGTAAATGCTTGAGGTGCTGTACATTGGTTTAATGGTAATCCTTTTAAACTACTATAAAGACAATGTTGTAATCAATTTTTATGGGAAAGCAGATTTAGTCAAAACAAAGAATGGGGTTAATTCTGGTTTTGGAAACAGTCCAAATGCTCCATGTTGCTGAATGAAGTACATTTATGAAAACAGCTACATGCAATTAATGGTGCAGATTGCCTGAAAAAACTGGTAAAGGGATAAAAAAGACATCCTTGTTTCTTCAAAGTCAGCAAAATATTTTTTTACTGGGGAGATGCCAAGTGGTGTGGTGCATGTATCTGTTAACTCATCTTGAGTACATACACTTCTAAAACTATGCCTTTATGTCCTGTTAGTATAAATTAACAGCACAATATGACTACTTGCAATCTTTAGTAGTACTTAATGGGATATAATTTTCTCTTTGCTGTAGTTCTGTGTTCATAGAAAGTACATGAATTCTGCCATCTCAGAATGCATCTGTCTGACACAGGAACACTGTAGACCAGCTGCAGGCTTTTCCATGTATATCCAATGCAGACATCCCTTAACCCTCTGTAAGACATCTACCAATCCCGCTGGCTTAGGGTAAGGATGTATTTGCTCTGAATACCTTAATCTAATTTGTAGCAGTAATTTGAATTGTGCTTTAATTGCTTCTGTCCCATCCAGAACCCTGAAATTGCTTACAGCTACTGTTTAAGGTATAGTTTGTCTATAAAAAAGGGTCTTTTTCTGTGTATGGTTAGGATTAGTTCTTGGTAGGTGAGTTTAGATTTTTTTTGATTCTTTTCTTTAACTTTTGGATTTCCTGGTTATCATTACTTTGCGTTCTAGTTACATCAGAAACTCCAGATAAAATCCTATTCAGTATTGCACAAACTATGTTAAAATTTGCTAAGCTAAAGCATATTGCAGTGTTTCTGCAGCATATGGAATGTGCTTTGAGATTTCAGGTGCCTAAGAGAGCTGTTTATTGATTATGGGTGAGTAAGTATCATGTTAATGTAGAGATGGCATGAGTGACCTTGATTACAACGGAATTCTCATGAAACCCCACACTACCGGCACAATAATAACATTGTGACAATCTGCTTAAGGTGTTAATACCTTAATTAAAACTTCATATAAATGTACTCATCTGTTGTGTGGCAAACAGGAAGAGAGAGCTGAAGGACTTGAAAAAAATAAGAAAAATACATTTTATAAATGTCTTGCTTGCAATGCCGGTACTCCCAAGGATTGACTGCTTAAAAATTTGGAGTTTTGCCACTAGAGGGTAGACAATGCACAGGAATAGCAGAACGAGGGGAAAAATCCTTTGCTGCTTGCATGCTCCGCAAGAGCACAGAAAAAACCTATCTGAGGAACCTTGTATGTTTAACATTTCAAGGAGCATTCACAGTTTCCCAGAGCATTTCTCTGAGTGTCTGAGTCTGCAGCTGACTGTGCTCGGGGTGGATTTAATGATAGCTTTCTTTACTGAAATCTCAGGTGAAGCATTGTCACTGTTTATTCCTGCAAACCTAAAATATGCTTAAAAACTCTTTAAGAGTACTGGAAGCAAAGAATAATTTAATGTACTATGATAGTTTTAGGTATTATTCCCTTTTGTGTTCTGAACTTTGTAGGCAGTTTGCATGAAATACGACTAATCACTGAATGATTAGAGTTTACCCGTCAAGCTTCCCTAAGACTCTAAATTATACTGGTACTGCAGGTGTTGCATGTCTGCAGGGAACATTTGGTAGAATGAAAAAAGAAAGAGTAGTAGCAGGTGATGCATAGGAATGTGTACCATAAAATAGCTTTTTTTTAAAAAAAATTACTGAGGACTTTGTATTATTGAGGGTAGTTATTCTGATCTGGTGGGTTTGATCCATGTAACTGCTTGTACATGTACGTGTTATATGGTGTCCACTGCATAGTGTTGCTTTTATGAGCAAAGTTGTCTAGATCATTAACATATTTTTTGGGGGTCTTTACATGGGTTGATATGAAGGCATTCCAGGCACTCTTTAATACTCACTTTCTGTCTTTCAACTGAGGGTCTCTGCTGGAGGCAAGACACATGCCCAGAAACAGTTGGAGGGTATATGAAACGTATGGCTACGTGGAGTGCTCATTTTTTATGGTATTCTTCAGAGTCAAATATCCTTGGTCTGACGAGAACAGCTGTAAAGGATCTCATCTATCAGAACAACAGTATGAGGGCTGTCAGCGATACCCAGCCAGAGACTGTGATAATCTCTGTGCATTCACTTCTACAACATTGTCAGGAAGGGTAATTGTGAGGGACCCCTGGACAGATGGGCTGAGCACACACAAGTTGTATTTGTATCTTCGCCTTTGCTGGCTCAGCCCAAGAACAGGTCCCCTTTCTCCGGGTGTCTCAGCACCTTTGTCTTCTGTGAGCCAGTTATCAGGGCTGCTTTCTGGATGTGCCTTTTTTTAAAATGAAGGAAGCACAATTAGGAAAAAAAACCCCAACAACTGATTAAACTGTATAACAGTTTGATTATTTCGGTAAATGTAAAGAATATTAATTTCCCTCTCACTCCATCGTCTGGGTGGTTAAATTTCAGATAATGTAGTCCGATGAATATTGCTACTGTAAAACTTCACAAAGGTCTTTGAGCACCGAAGAAGAGTTAAGTGGTCATGGAACTGGTCCACATCATTACTACTCAGCATAAAGGCTTGCCATACCTAACACATCTTTATGCAGTCTGTAAATTCTGAGCTAAAGCACCTCTTCCAGGGATAAAAGAGCAATTAATTTCATAAAGCAGTGGTTCTGCAACCATTCTTTGGAAACTGCCAACTCCTGTTAAGCAGTGCCACATGTAGTGGGTTTCTTGAAATGGAATAGATCACTGAGCATGCCACATTTATTTCATATAAGACTTTAGGACATAATTGCTTATGGCTTTCATCACTATCATCTTATGATGCATTTTAATTCGTCTTATGGACTTGAAAGGCTATGTGTGCCCTTACCAATAATCTTGAATCATTCAGGCCACTTGTTCTAGGTTGTTTGAAATACTTCATAAGCAGCTGCATGTACAAACTACAGTGCTGAAAGAAAAAAAATCAAAACAATAGTAAGCCCATTAAAGACTGTTAATGATATGCACCATTTTATTGTGAGAACAAAGCAAACATTGGGAAAGAGTAGAGACAGGGAAGATGAAAGCAGAAGGCACATCTTCAGCATGTTTGAAAAATGATTGAAGAAGATTCAAGAAAATTCTTCAGTGCTATGCTTCCCTTCTTGTTTGGAAGGTGGAGGGAAAAAGTATTTCTTAGTACCTTCTGAAAAGAGGCAGAGATTGTGCTTTTGTAGATTTTCTGTATTTCTTTACATGTTGAGATTTTCATTAAAGTGTTTTAGGAGGCACAAAGTAATAGGAAAACAGAAAATACCTGCCAAAAAACAAAAAGAAGAAGTAATTTAGGAAAAAGGAGAGGTAGAAGGACATGCAGTGATACCCTTTCCACCTATATACTTGTACTCTTTATTTTTTACTTTCCATCTTTCTTCTGCTCACGCCTGCTTCACACTGTTTTTCTTATGCTTAGTTCAGCCATGATGATTCATTATCACCCTCTACGCTGTTTTTCAGGATCTTAGTAAGTGGCTCACTCACTGACAGTGCTTTAGAAAACTGGCCCAGGAGCTGAGTCAGACCTGTGAACTGGAGAGGTCATTCTTCTGATCTTTGTGTTGTGTGGCTGTTGGAGCTGAAAGGGTACAGAGGAGAGTTCTTCTTTCAGGGAATGAACTGTGCTGTGATTATGGAACTGATTAAGCTTTAGTGACCTCTCGACAGTCTTTCTGGGGAGCCATGGTCTGGCATTCCTAAATAGTATGAGGTCTAAATGGCATAAAATTCTGAAAGTCTGAAAAGCCATAGTAACTACAGTGCCTAAATTAAACACACTAGGCTATGTGAATATATATAATCTATTCTATGCAGTTTTTCTATACAACTCCAAAGCAGAGTGTCAAGAAAAAGAAGAGACTGAAGACAGAGTGAAAGGAGGAGTCTGTGTGGCTTTGTAATGTTGTGCAGGCCATAAGCACCATTGAGGGGCTGTTTTATATTAGACCAATTCAAAATGCAGCATGAGCAAAGGCCTCATAAAACTTTTTCTGTATGCTCTGCCTGTCAGAAAGCGTGCTAGGCACTTCAGAAAACATGGCACATAGTTTAGCACAAGGGATTCAGCTTGTTCCAAATGAAGAACTTTTTTCTTTTTTGGGTTTTTTTTTTTTTTTTTTGTAAGAAAAAAATTAGATGTTTCAGGTGTTTCATGCCAAATCTAGGCATGGAACAAAATTGCAGGTAGCTGTAAACTAGATCTGAGGCCTGCAGGATAGCCTATCATTTAAAATGGCTAATGACTGCTTTGTGGTGCTGCAGAGTGTCTGCAGGATCACTGAGAATTATAACCTGTGCTTCGAGATTTATAAGAAACACCATATTTTTGATACATTGGGGATAGTTTTGCAGACAGTTCTTTCCCTAGTTCTTTAATGTATTTTACAGAAAGAAGATGGCTTCTTGACCATATTTCTTGAGATGTGCTGGGGTTTTACCCAGTGCAAATCAGGATGGTTCAAGAATGTAATCTGTTGCACTCCTGTATTTTCTGGAGTTGATTCTAAAATTAACCGTGACAACTGTATACTTGGTGAAGTTATTTTTTTGAAGTATTTGCCAGAAGCATGTGAGTTAACATGTCTTCTATAAACCTACAGATGATGTCATGTGCTAGCAATTTAAGCTAACATTCACAAGTCGATGGTGTAACTGTTAAATTTCTAGTGTGATAATTGCACTAAGGAGTTCCGTAATGTAAGAGTAACAAACACTACAACTAAGTCCTTTTGGTAACATGAATAGAACAACTGGCTAAACATGCATAGTCTATACTAATTCAAAATTTTTACTTTTTTTAAGTCTATGCCTTCTGTAGAGAGCCACATGTGGTTCTTGAGCCCTTCTACATAAATTTATGTGTTGTTTGAAGATATTTAATGCCTGACTTTGTAAGGTCCCAAAAAATCTACAACTGGATTATAGAGGCAACTGAGCACATGACCTTTCAGTCAGCTATTGCATTTCACATTGAGGATAAAGCATTTTGCTGGTGGCTGAAGTGATGCTTATATAACCTTTGCCAAATTATGGGAATATTGTTAGAATTAATTAGCTGATAATTTTTTACTTTTTAAGATCCTTAGGTAAGATGCTGTAGAAGGAAACTAATTACTTTATGCTTGTAAGAATTTTTGGTCATAGTAGATGAATAAAAGATGATGGTGAATCCTTACGTAGCAATTCCATAAAATTAAGCATTCCTCTGATTAAGGCAGAGGAATTAAAAAAATATTTTTCCTTTAGTATAATTAATAAATTCAGATTGTGATGTGTATCAAGGTGATGTGTTGTAGGTCCTTGACATAACAACACAGTTTAAAGGTTTACATAGCAAAAAAAAAAAAGTCCTTTTTTCTGAGCATAACTGTTAACCATTTTACTTGAAAACATGAAGATTGCAGAAGCTATTAAAGCCAGATAATTCCTGTGATTGCTAATATTGTTTTTATTAAGTATGCATCTGGCCAGAGCATCTAAACTGTGTTAAGATTAATGAGGAGAGGCAGATGAATATTTTTGACTTCACGAAACCTGCTTTTTCATTAAAATACCCATTGCAAACTTGTTACAGGACAATTTAATCTAATTCCACTGTAAATGATTTAAATGAGTGCTGCATTAGAAGTGGAACCTGGAATCAAGCCAATCTTTTCCTCATGCCTACTCTATCATGCTTTTTTAGAGGGAGCCTGCCTTTTTCAGGTATAGAGGCTTCATAGTGTCACATAAAAGATTAGTTACAGTTTTCTGTCTCATGTGAGATTGGAGTCAGACATATGAGAACAGGCTTTATTGTTCAGACTTGCCTCCAGAAGGGAAGGATGCTCATAACAATTCATCTTTTCTCTTTCCAGAAGAAAAACCTGTAAAGTTCCCATGCTGTGAGGCTCACTCTTTACACCTCACCTCCTCATTCTCTGACACAGAGACTGTAACACATTCCCAGTGCAGCTCTATGGCACCTCTCTGGCTTTCAACTATTTCTGAAGTGAAAAGTGCCAGGTTATTTCACTAGAGCTAGGCCTGCGTCTCTTGGAGAGAAACACAGACTCAGAGAAGGTTCACTGAGGGGACATTCCCAAGGCATCAGGCTGGCAGGGTGGTTGCTGTCTATCGGTTGACCTGTCTAATCTGAAGGCATACCCAGCGTGTAACTGCACATGTACGCAAATCTGTTTGGTGCCTGCAGAACACCACATGCCTTTCCTGCAGCTTTTTTACCTGGAAAAAAGCTTGGCTTCTTGTACATCTGCCTTCAGGTAAGCTGAAAAACCTCAGCAAGCAGGAAGTAAAATAGAACTCAAAAAGAGAGTAAGTCATACTGTCTCATGAAATGAGTTTTAAAACATGCTTTGTAGGGTGGTTTTTTTTTTCTGTTTGGAACATGAAGTATGCTGGATTGTTATCAGGCATAAATGGGTATAATTTGTGAGTACAAAGAGATGCAAACAACTTTGTTGACTCATTGAAGTAGTGAGACAAGTGATAATTTTTGTTAGATTGTAATGAAAATCAGTATCTCCCACTTTCCCCCGGAAAATTCATGGTCAGATGACTCAAAAGGGATGAATAATTCCTATACATTAGTATTCCATTTTACATACTGGTATGGATTTTTCCATTGAACAATCTGAATTTCTGATCAGAATAGCAGAATTGAGATGGTCCAAACATGCTTCATTCTTTCTCAGTTCTGATGGCCTTGTGCTTACTATGCTCTGTGATCCAACTGTGAACAGAATAGGACATTTCTTTTTGTCTTTTGACTATCAGGTTTTTTCTGTGCAATTTTCTGGCTACAGAGGCCTTATTCAGGAATAGGAACTGAAGAGATGTTTTTGCTTCTATGTGCGCACTCATTCAATTTTGCAGAGTGACTGAGGTGGCAGTATCCCATGGGAGGAAACACATGATTCAGAATATCTCTACAAAATTTTTTATACATTTGAGAATGTGTTTGATCTGATACTGTATTTAATATACTGAGAATTTCATGCCTATAACCTTTGTCTATTACCTTTGTGAAAAGTATTATGGAAGAAAGACTGGGAAAAGAAAATTGAAGCCTGTCATAATCCCTATTTAGACTTTTTAATTATTTATTATTTTTATATATTGGCCAAGTATTGAAGCGTATTTTCAGTCCACGCCAATTCTAAGGTGGTTGTTACAAGGCTACCCCAAAGCCAGTAACCTCTGGTTTATTGTAAAGCCAGATTGTGACTCATGATTTTAAATACAGTGAAGATCTTGGTAGTAGGAGAAGCACTTGAATTGATGTTCAGCTTGAGAAGACTTGCTTATGTCCTGAACTAAGATCAAGAAGAAACAACAGCTATGGGAGAGGTTATTACCGTAACAGTAGAGTCATTCAGGCAATCCTATTTAATTTGATTTGTTTTGTTTTCTGTTATACTAACAGCTGCCTGGCAAACATACTATCCTTTTTGTTTGGAGCCTCTAATCCATACATCATTAAATTGACCCACTTGTATTTGAATAGTCCTGGACGTTTCTTGCATAGACGTATGTTAGTGGAATGTAGGAAACAGGATTGAGAAGAAGTTTTTGGGTCATCAAGTAAATACCTCTGCTATCACATCTGAGGATATCATATAATCCTGTTCATCAGCTTATCAAACTGTATTGTAAAAATAGGCTTATTTATTCTCCTGCATTTATAGGATGATTCTTCAGGAATGCTGTTCCAAGTTTGACTCTTCTGAAGGTCAGAGTGTATGAATTTGAGAATCTGTCCTTTTATCTGATGTGAAAATACTACTACACATAAAATCACTCTTAGAATATATATGTTTGCACAGATATGTAAGATTTGCTTAAGTTTTTTTATTTTGTAATTAAGTTGGAATTTTTATGTTTTTTCTGAACTTTTGTGATTTGATATCTGAAAGTTTTTGTGAATGTGGAGCTAATAGTGGTTTTTTTTTTCCTCTCTGCTGACCTCTGATTCACTGATACACCTTCCCTCATAGCAATTTAAAGCACTGCCAACAAAAGATGCTTTGCCATGTGTTGAATCTGTCAAGCTTTTAACTAGTTTCTCCTCAGGTGTCCATTGAAGATGAAGCAGGTTTTGAACAAATGTGTCTTGGGGACTGTTTGTTAGCTAATTTTTCATCTGAGCTTCCAGCTGCACCAGCAACCTGAGTAAGGAAAAAGAAAGTGATTTTCAAGACAAATCCTCTCTGAAACAGAATAAGCAATGCAGTGTTTGCTATTTGTCTTTCGAGATAAATTGCTTTAACCTGTTACCTTCATCTGTTGCTTTGTTATCTCTACATTTGTTTAAGTCACCAGCAGTACAAAATTTGACTGGAAATTGTGGCACAGATCTTTAAAGCACATTTTTCTAGTACTTCCTAGAAATTTATGCCAAGACTGCTATTTCAGCCATAGGGAATTTCTAAATTTGAAACAGTCTTAGGACAAAGGTCATTCATAAGGAGTTGGCAGTGTCTGATAAACTTGAAAGTAGTTATGTTTCATTAAGAGATAATAAAGGTAATCCAATAATCTGTGTTTGAGATGATTGTGTAAGAAGATAAAATGAGTAAGGTCATATGCAGACTGTTCCTGCTAATACCTCCAGATGCTGTCATTTCTTAGTATTATTAAATAATTTTTTTCTTATTCTGTCCATTAGACTGTCTAAAGAAATCCCGCAAATCACTGAAATAGGACTAGAGTCCAGGGAAGGCTTGGCTTGAGGAGTTAAAGTGATAGGTATTAAAACGTTTACCGTTCTGCTTGGCTGCAGGCACTGCTTGCAATGTCTTATCTATGACTTTTCTTACATGGACGCATGTGAGTTTTTTGATTTACTTTGCAAGAGGGAAGTTTTCAAATAAAGTTTACTTGCTTTGCCATTTGTTTTAAGGTGAGTGTCTTTTAATAGTCCACTCATTTGGCTTATGTTCATTAATCTCAGAATTCTGGGATGGCTAATGGCAAAAGTGAAGGGGGGGGTGTGTGATGTTGTTTGCTTTTGTTTGGTTTTTTTTTTTTTCCTTTCAATGATTCATCTTTGTTTAGCAAATTATTATTGTAGATTAGGTTTTTGTGGATTGGTTCCCATAATTTCTTTAATTTTATGTGAATGTTAGCAATATATTGTTTGGTAACCACCCTGAATCTAAAAGCCCTGCTTGCCTGTATTCCACAATACTATTTAATATAATGTTTCTTTCTTCATGTTGATACAATTTTGTCGAAATCCCCAATCTCAAAATAGCAAGATCTTGTTCTGCCTAGAACAGAATTTAGACACAGAGGAAGTTTTTCACTGCTGCTACTCAAGCTGTATATATTCTGTGCAGTTTGAGTGGATGATTCATCTCCAACATTTCCTACAGCACATTTCTCAAGTACTAAAATTCAGCATTGAAAACTGAATTTACTTCTCAGATATGCTGGCAGGTAACTTCCAATGTTTTGACTTTAATAAAGTGGATGCTTCTTGTTCTTACGAGTTTTGCATTCTTTTTCAGTTAAAATACAAGTGAGATTTCAGCATTCTGTATTAGGTGTTCTTTTGTACATTTGAAAATAAGTTACGGAAGGAGAAGCAAACCTGCTTCAGGGTTGCTCTATCACAAAGCTGTTAAGAAATTGTTTTTTCTCGACTGGAGACCTGTGTGTGACTGTGAACCAACAGTTTCTCTCTTTGAGGTCAAGCAATGTAAAAGCAGAGTTCACATGAACCGAGCTTTTAGTGAAGTGGGAGACAGTATCAGATTAAATTAATATGTATGCAGATAATGCAGCACACTTCATTCTAGATAAATAATGAAAATTAGTGGAAGTAAGTATACATTTGAGACGTAATTTA
>VZTU01021897.1:4383-20512 GCA_013400835.1 Zapornia atra | reverse complement strand
GAAAAGAAAAAAGAAAAAAAGGATCAGTGTCTTTTGGAGCCAGAGAGAGGAGTGAGATGATGTGAGAAACTCTGCAGACACCAAGGTCAGAGCAGAAGGAGGGGGAGGAGGCACTCCAGGCAGAGATTCCCCTGCAGCCTGTGGAAGATGATGGGGAGCACAAGTCCCACCTGCAGCTCATGAAAGACCCCACACTGGAGCAGGTGGAGACAAGTGAAGGAGTCTGTGACCTGGTAGGACCCCCCACTGGAGCAGGCTCCTGGCAGTATTTGCAACCCCGTGTGGGACCTCCCTGGAGCAGTTCATGAAGAACTGCAGCCCCTGGGAAGGACTCACCTTGGAAAAGCTGATGGAGGACTGTCTCCCATGGGAGGGACCCCTCGCTGGAACAGGGACAGACTGTGAGGAGTTCTCCCCTTGGGAGGGAGTGGCAGAGACAACGTGTGATGAACTGACCCCAACCCCCATTCCCTGCCTGACTGTGCCACTTGAGGGAGAAGGGAGAGAACTGGGGAGTAAAGATGAGCCTGGGAAGAAGGGAGGGGTGGGGGAAGGTGTTTTAAAGATTTTGTTTGCTTGGTTAATAAATTAGATTTTTTTTTTCTAAGCTGAGTCCGTTTTCCCCATGACAGCAACTGGTGAGTGATCCCTCCCTGACCTGATCTCAACCCCGGAGTCTTTCATTATATCTTCTCTCCCCTGTCCAGCTGAGGAGGGCAGGGACAGAGCCCCTTTGGGGGCATCTGGTCTCCAGCCAGGGTCAACTCACCACACTAGCAAAACTGGGCTTTCCCTAAGGAGGTCCCAAATTCAAAGAATTTAAAATAAAATGCAAAGAAATAAATGTTCAACTATATTTAGCTTAAGAGTATGTATGTATTGATTAAAATATATATCTTGACTTTTTTTCACTATTATGAAAGCTAAGCATTAAATTCAATGCTTTTTTAAGTATATAGCTAAGTAGCCTCCTGCTACATTCAAGGAAACTGTGGAAAATAGGAAGCTGACATTCAAAAGAGATGTTTGAGAGTTTAGGGGAATAAAAGCAAAGTTTTCAGGAAGTTTAAAAGTTGGCTTTAAAAAAAAGATACTGTTTGAGGGTGTTTTCACTATCCATTGTTGCCATAACACCATGATTGTTACTACTGAAGAAAAAAAGCCCCATGGTGTAAGCTTACTTTTCACACTTGACTGATCTGCTTCATAGAAAAATAAGGCATGTGCAGTTGTAAAACATACAGCTGTAAAATGCACCTCATTTTCCAGAGATCTACATGCATCTTTTTCAAAATATGCTTCAAAATAATTGTTTTGCATAGCCAGACAGTACAAAAATTGAGAGGGGAATTAGAGGACCTGAAACTTTCCTTTAATTTCAAATCCCAGTAGTGCCTTGTTGCAGTTTAGTGTAACTACTGCTTCGGTGGCTCTTGTAGGCTGCAGTTACAGCTTTCTGCAAGCCCCATGTTTTGAAGAACACTGGTACAGTCAAGGCCGAATTTGAGACCAAGCCTATCAGAGCTGGTCACAGCGCCTCTGGGAATCACAGAGAGGAGAAAAAAACCTGCTGGCAGGGGCACTTTGCCACCAGAGCGGGAGTGAGAAGATGGAACAAGCTGCACAGACTCCAAGGCCAGGCCCGCAGGAGGGGGGGATGAAGAATGCGAAGAGAAAGTTTCCCCTGCAGCTCGTGGTGGAGTCCATGGTGAAACTGGTGTCCCCCCGAAGCCCATGGATGAGGACGGGGAGCAGAGACAACTATGCCCTGTGAAGATTGATCCACGCCTCAGCAGGTTTGCCAGGGGACTTGTGACTTTGCGGGTGACCAGGCCGGGGGGTCTGGACCCGGACGTCAGCACCCTATGGAGGGGAGAGTCCTGCTGAGAGGCCTGTGGTGAGGGGATGACTCCCCGATAGAGAGGACTCACGCTGCAGAAGGTCGTGGACACGACTCTCGCGTGGGTGGGACCCCACGGTGCCGCAGGGGAAGGGGGTGTGTATGTGGAATGCCCCCCCACACCAGCTGAGATGGAAGACAGCTCGGGAGGAACGGACTGAAACCCCTCACTCTCCATTCCCTGCCCCCCCTGTACTGCGAACGGGAGGGAAGAAGGGAGCGAATCTCTGATTAAAGTCATGAGTGCGAAGAGGCGAGGGGTGGGGGGAGGAAGTAGAAGTGATAATATCTGGGGAAGAAAAGCAGCTTGTTGGGAATCACCGGAACCCCACTGCCCATTCCCTGCCCCTCCCCGCGCCATGTTGGGGGGGGAAGAAGGGAGTAAAATCGGGATGAGTTTTAAGTTTGCTAAGAAGGGAGGGGTGGGGGGAAGGTGCTTGAAGACCTGGCCGCTTCTTATCTCGTTCCGGTTCACGGGGTGTAGTAGTTGTAGTAAGTAGTAATAAATCACCTTTTTCTTTCCTTTATTCTGTGCTGCGTCTGTTTTGCCCATTGCACTAATTGCAGAGTGAGCCCTCTGGCCTTATCTCAAGTCCTAAGCCTCCTAATATCTATTTTCTCCCCCTTTTCGGCTGAAGGGGGGAGTGAGCGAGCGACTTGGTGGGTATTTGGCCTTTGGTTAGGGCCAAAACCACCACATGCCTTTAGTCCTTTTCTTGAGTCTGTTACATCAACTGTTCACCAGTTAGAGGCAAGGGCATTTACAAGGGAAAAAAAGCCAGGGTGGGCCCAAATTTTATATACTAATTCCTTCCTCTCTTTTTGGCTATTTCTAAGTGTTTTTCAAATACAGGATGACACACCAATTGCTTAAGCTGAAGATTGCTTCTCAGTTCAAAATTTTCCATTAGTAAATCTAAAAGAACTTACCTTCCTCATCTTACCATGATTTTAACCCACCTGATACCATTAGCAAGCGCTGTATTTCCTTCTGGCCAAAAAAGGATTCCCCACTCTTCTCTTAGTCATCAGGCAAAACTACCCAGGTCAAAGCTGTACAAGCTTTTCAAAACCTCCTGTGTTTATCTCAACACCACTTTTTCTCCTTCCAGTGCCATGCCCCATTAATATCACCACTGCCTTCTCATTTTTAATCTGATCATGATGCACACCTGAAGAGTCAGGCTACTCTCTCAAGGGGTATCTACCACTCAGCTTTTTCTTTGTTGAAAACCAGCAGAACTGTATTTTAGCTTGTGACTATGTACATATCTTGCTGTTAAGTACTGCACAAAGTTATTGTGTAGCAGTGACTGTGAGAGCATGGCTGCATTAGTAAGATGGAGAGCAATGTATTCTGGAGGTCTGACCAGACTGCCAGCTGACCTACCCTTCCCTCCAGATCCCAAACCCTGTTGCAGAGCCATCCTTTTCCTCAGGCAACAGCAGCGCTGCAGCCTGACCTACTGGAAAGACAGAACATCATAACCTGCCATACAGACATGCAGCCAGTTGGCAGACAGCCTGTGCCATTAAAGGCTAAATTGAAATGATCTACAGTTTCAAAATTGGCAAAGTAAAGTTAAAGTATTTTTTACTAAAACAGATTAGGTAATTACCTTGGGCAAGGATAATTACTGAACCTGAAGCTGGCTAAAATGCATCATAGCCTAAACTTACACATCTTAGCACTATGGAGACAATTCCATCAGAGGGGTGGCAGCAGGAACAGGGAGGGGATTGTCCCTCTCTGCTCTGGCCTCGTGAGGCCCCAGCTGGAGTCCTGTGTCCAGAGCTGGGGCCCCAATACAAGAAAGATGTGGAACTGTTGGAGAGGGGTCAGAGGAGCCACAAAGATGATTAAAGGGCTGGAGCACCTCCCCTACAAAGAGAGGCTGAGGGAGCTGGGCTTGTTCAGCCTGGAGAAGAGAAGGCTGCGGGGGGACCTCATTGCAGCCTGCCAGTCCCTGAAGGGAACATACAAACAGGAGGGGAATCAACTTTTTAAAAGGGTAGATAATGGCAGGACAAGGGGGATGGACTAAAGCTAAAGGAGGGAAGGTTTAGATTAGATCTTAAGGGGAAGTTTTTTACAGAGAGAGTGGTGAGGGGCTGGAACAGGCTGCCCAGAGAAGTAGTGGATGCCCCATCCCTGGCAGTGTTCAAGGCCAGGTTGGATGGGGCCCTGGGCAACCTTGTGTAGCTCCAGGCCTGGAGGTTGGTGGCCCTGCCTGTGGCAGGGGGGTTTGAACTCTGATCCTTGGGGTCCCTTCCAACCTATACCATTCTATGATTAAGTCCACTTTCACTGTAAACAAAAGCATCTACATAAAAGTGGGAGTCTATGTGCAAACTGTGATCACAATAGCTACATGTTTATGGTTGATAAGCTTGACTTCTGTAATGGTTTGTCAGCACTCTGTAATGAAGCCTCATGTGGTGACATCTGTCATCACCTATGCAACAAAATCTGACTTGCCCTAGAGTTGCCCTTAAGCTGAAGAAACTTCACATCTGACTTTCCGAGTATGATGTTATCATATAGTGTAGTGAAGAAACTATACCTCATGTTTGTGGAAAAGTGAACTTCTAATTAAATGTTAAATAATATTATTGGAGATCAAATTCTGAATTGGGAAAAAAAGTTATTGCATCAGAAGCATGATCTTGGAGTTTTCAAATCCTAAAAGCAAGAGAGACTGTGTATCAGGGATATCGACTACTTACAGGGAACTAGGATAAAAAAATTGTTGCTTGTAAAT
The DNA here is from genome assembly GCA_013400835.1 of Zapornia atra. Classification (NCBI taxonomy): domain Eukaryota; kingdom Metazoa; phylum Chordata; class Aves; order Gruiformes; family Rallidae; genus Zapornia; species Zapornia atra. The sequence continues at coordinate 15,850 of VZTU01021897.1, read as the reverse complement.
AAAAAGGGTTGCTACAGTTCAAGAATTATACAGCCTAATATATATTCAGTTGCAAAAAAAAAAAAGTTTTAAAAAATAATCAGCTATTCAAGGGCTATTTGCTTGGACAGTTGAATGAATTTACCCTAGTTTTATTAATCCAAGGCCTGGAAATGATAATCCAAACTTGTTAGGTCGGTTCTTTTCGCAGTTCAACACCTTCTCAGTTGCATGGTTGACAGATATTTTTACTGTTATACTTAGAGCCTCACAGACTCATGATAAGGATCTCTAAGATCAACTTTTTTTTCCTGCCAGAAAACTGTAATCAACTCTTACTTCACACCACTCTGGAAGAAAAATGAGACCAGGGAAGTCTAAAACTTGCATCAAGTGTACAAGCCTGCCCTTTGTTAAAGCACTGCCTTCCAGAGAACCCCCATTTGTCAGAAAACACATTTCCATTCTCAAACTAGCATTTACTTTGAAAAGGTGACACTGTTGTATTTAAAATGTTGCAACATACTGTCAAGCTGCATGAGGAGCATTTCAGCATCCACAGAAACACTTTGTTTGCCTCCTTTCACTATTTTACTAGCTGAAGCCAGAGAAACTTTGTACTTGTACCCAAAGGAAAACATGAGCAAGCCAACAATCACCTGAGCAGTATGTTGTAGCTCTGGTTGCACTGCAGGACTCTCTTCACCATGCCCCTACTCCTACAGTAAACACTCTACCTCATGGGAGCAGTGATACACGTGCTGAGTTTTGGTAATACTATACAGCTTTCTGCCCAGTCCCCCTACTCCCTTGGAGTCTCTCACAAAGGAATAAAGAGAATGCCCTAATTGAGCAAAGTGGCTGAGACCAGGGGACTGATCTCATTTGTGATTTACATAAAAGATACAACAGCTGTCAGAGAAAAATGTGCAAGGGTGTCCCCTCTACACAGCATATCCGGTTCACTGTGAAACACAAGAAAGGGGAGGAAAAAAAATAGATGCTACCTCAGTTTGTAAGAAAGTAAGCTTGATGAGCTCTCTGAATGTTCATCTTCAAAACACTCTTCCCTTCCTTCATATGTAAACTGGTTATATGGCAAATAGAGTGGTGTAGACTTAGCTGATGGAGACTGCGAGGCCTCTGTCTGTGATGTAGAAGGGCCTGGTTGCTGGTTTTCATGCATTTTCACATCACTGTGGTCTGTCACTTTGGATAAGATCCTATCAATGGTTTTGTAGTAAGGCCAGTCAGGTGCAACAGTTTCACTGTCAGTCATGCATTTTAATTTCCTGTAAGAAAAGGCATACAACATTAAAACTTGTTTTCCTATAAAAGTACTTTTCACACAGATCTTCTATCACAAAACTTGTTCTGGCCACATTTAAGAGCCAAACTGAATGCTTTTAGCAAGAATAAAATCAGACACACTTCTTTTAATCTCCAATGAAGCCTTTCAGTTTCTTTTCCTGGTTTTGACCTATGATTAAAAATTCCATATAAACCCCAAATAAAATTCAATACAAACAAAGGACATTTTGACTTCTGATGGAAACTACCACAGTGGCTGTGGAATATTTTCTCTTCCCCTCACAGAATGGCAGGGTAACCAATCTGACAGTGGTCCCCGACAACTGGAGTAGGCAGCACACCACAGCCTTTACCAAATTATGGGCAGCCCCATCCTTCCATGCTTTGAAAGACACATATTTGTTTCCCATGACAAATACAAATGGCTATAAATAGAACTCATCCTTTTCATCATGTTGCCTAAACGCTCTGAAGTGTCCAGGTAGGCATCCTAGTAACAACCAGGAGATGTAGATGTCTGTTCATCTGTTACAGAATAAAGATCAGTGTAGGAAGAAGTATAGAATTTTATCAGCATTTAAAAAACCAAAACAACACAACAAAACAGTTAATAACACATTATAAATAGCATGCACAAAAACATTACAGTGAAAGGGCTGCCAGCCATGACCTCGTCTTTCACATGCATCTTGCTATAAGCCCTATTATTCACTCCTAACACAAGGTTCACTACTATCCCCCTTGGTACCCATTGTTATTTTATTTACTGAGAAATTTAAAACTGAGATGGGTCGATGAATTATACTTCCCAAAGAAACTCCAGTGCCCAGCTAGGATCCCAAACCTTCGTTTCATTTGCCTTTTCCAGTTGGGATCTTGTTACTCTACATCAAAATGCAGCAAGGGAACACAACAGGAAAGACAAGATCAATGACAAATACTCCATTTTCACATTTTCTTAAACCAGATTTCATTCAAATGAACACAAAGCTGAACTGAATCTGATTCTTCCAGCTAGCAGAAAAAAAAAGGATAAACACTATTACTGGACACCTGGCCCACCCCCTTCTCTTGAAGCGTTTCAGGTTTTTCCTCCTCAGAATCCATCCTGCCCACACCAGTCCTGCAAAGGATAGAATTAAATAACATGTAAACATGATAAAAACGGTGCCAAACTTTCAAGTGAGAACTTGAAATTCTTCCTTTTAAACAGCTCTCAGCCTAGGGTAAGAGGAAATCCACCAGTGAGGAAAGAAGGCAGAAAGATTTGCTTAGATTTTAAAGCCATTTAAGGATTCTTCTTTTTTCTCTCATCCTTGCAAGGTCTGATGAGCTTTTCCAGCTACTTAGAAATGCACATCATAGTCCTGCACAGCAAAGCCTCCACAGCCATCCATATTTTTATGCCCTCTATGCATTCAAAATTTTAATTTCATACATGTTTCACAACCTGCTGCTGCAATTTCATAGTCAGAGAATCTCTCACACAACCTACAAATAGATGCACACCCATCAAGGGCAGATACCAAACAGCTAAATACAGGGCTGACAGTAACCATCACTTGATATTCTTTTTAGTTCAATTGTTTGGGCTATTTGCATGAAAAAAACTATCAATTAAACCACTATAAGCTACTGGCCAAGTCTACATTTCATTTCTTTGCCCGTGGTGGAAGCCCAAGTGCATTCAAGCACTGAGGTTGGAACCATCATGCTCCTCAGCTGCTCAGTGCAGTGCATGCACCGCGGGTGGGACAGCAAAGCTCAGGGCTGGTATTCTGCTGCTTCTGCTCTGGGAGCAGACTTGACTTTAGCCTAGTGTTAGCCAGGACCCCCAATCATCATCAGCAAAGCTGCTGTCCAGCCAGCCTGCCCCCAGTCTGCATCAGTGCAGGGGATTCAATGATCCCAGGGGTAGGACTTTGCATTTGTCCTTGCTAAATTTCACGAGGTCCCTGTCAGCCCATCCCTCCCACCTGCCTAGGTCCCTTTCAATGGCAGCCCTACCCTCNCCACCACTCCCCAAAAGCCAATGTCATTTTGCAAATGACACCAAATAACAGTTTGGTGTCATTTGCAAAATAGAGCATGTACTCTGCCACCTCCTCCTTTGAGTTGTTGATATGAAACAGGGCATGTCCCAGTATAAACCCCTCCATCCTCCACTTAGAATGAGGACGAGCCACTAACCACTACTCTTTGAACCCAGCGATCCAGCCAGTTGTTCCCCCTCCTGGTGATCAGCCCATCTGGAGTGTAACAGCCCAACTCAAATGTAAGAATGTTCTTAGAGCTGCATCAAAAGGGTTTCTACTGTCACCCTAGACAACATACATTGCTCTACCCTCATCCACAGATCTAGTTGTCTAATCACAGAATGCAAGCAGGTTCAGCAGGAAGGATTTACACTTAATAAACCCATTCTAGGTATTTCCAATCACCATCTTCTCCTTCACGTGACTGGAAATTGCTTCCAAGATGACCTTTTCCATGATCCTTCCAGAAGTTCAAGGGAAGCTGATTGACATTTTGTTCCTCTTCTTGCCCCTTCTAAAGATGCGTTCAACACTTGCTTTTCTGCAGTCACCAGGGATCTCCCTCAATATTCACAAATTTCAGAGATGATCACTAATTCAGTCCTCTTCCACTACTGGTATCTCCACTAACCCCACTCCAGGCACACCAGACTGAGACCTGGGCAATGAAAACTGAGATCAAGAATGTACTGAGTATCCTCAGACTTATTATTTGCATCTGCTTTCACCAAACTGCCACCAGTTCAAAGAGAACTGGCTGTCAGACTGGGCTCAGAGGGTTGTGATTCGAGGAGCAGAATCTGACTGGAGGCCTGTGACTAGTGGTGTTCCCCAGGGCTCAGTGTTGGGTCCAGTCCTGTTTAATATCTGCATTGACGACCTTGATGAAGGAACAGCATCCACCCTCAGCAAGTGCTGATGATCCAAAGCTGGGAGGAGTGGCTGACACGCAGGACACTGCGCTGCCACCCAGAGAGACCTGGACAGGCTGGAGAGCTGGGCTGGGAGAAATCTAATGAAATTCAACAAGAGCAAGTGTAAAGTCTTGCATCTGGGGAGGAATAACCGACTGTATCAGTACAGGCTGGGAGATGACCTGCTGGAGAAGAGCTCAGTGGAGAAGGACCTGGGGGTCCTGGTTGATGACAGGTTGGCTATGAGCCAGCAGTGTGCCATGGTGGCTGAGAGAGCCAATGGGATCCTGGGGGGCATCAGGAAGAGTGTGTCCAGCAGGTCAAAGGAGGTGATCCTTCCCCTCTACCCTGCCTTGGTCAGGCCCCACCTGGAGTATTGTGTCCAGTTCTGGGCTCCCTGGCATAAAAAAGACAGGGACCTCCTGGAGAGAGTCCAGAGAAGGGCGACAAAGTTGATTAGGGGCCTGGAACATCTCCCCTATGAGGAAAGGCTGGGTGAGCTGGGTCTGTTCAGCCTGGAGAAAAGAAGACTTAGGGGGGACCTAATTAGTGTTTATAAATATCTTAGACATGGGATGCAGGGGGAATTGGCCAGCCCCTTTTCAGTGGTCTGTGGGGATAGGACAAGGGGCAACAGCTGCAAGTTGGAGCACAGGAAGTTCCGCACCAACATGGGGAAGAACTTTTCCCCAGTGAGGGTGCCAGAGCCCTGGGACAGGCTGCCCAGGGAGGTGGTGGAGTCTCCTTCTCTGGAGATATTCAAGACCCGTCTGGACACCTATCTGAGTGATATGTCCTAGGGAGCTGCTTTGGCAGGGGGGTTGGACCCCATGATCTCTTGAGGTCCCTTCCAACCCCTAAGATTCTGTGATTCTGTGAAACCACCCACCCCATTTCACCATCGGGCCTGTATTTTCTATTTTCATTCTTTTACTTAGCAGTTTTTAATGAGTAGGTATTTTGCCTGAGTAGCTCAAAATTGGGTTTTATGTCTGAGGCCAAGCTGTGTACCTTGACCCCATTTCTGACAAAACTACCATGATTTTGAAGGAAGGGCTGTAGTTTATTCCCTGCCCACAGAGCTGTAGGCTTGCAGCTATATAAACCGGGGTATTTCTCTGGCTCTGAATGCATTGAAAGGATACTAATTCTTCCACTCCTGACTGCTTACTGTAGCTCTGAGCTAAGAAAAGGGATCAGTACCAGGAGGTAGGCAAGAGAACTTTGTTAGCTTAAAAGAAGCCCCAGCAGCAAGCATCTACCTGTATGAAATCTGGCTCATACATAAAGAAAAAAGGATGAAATAGATGAAGAGATAAAAAGATAAGGGGGAAGGGAGTGTCAGTCCTTTGGAAAGAAGTAAGAACGCTGCAGGTGGAGGCAAACAGGGAGACCATTCACTGGGATAGTGGTGGTGATGGTTTAGCCTTCTGGTAAAAACAAACCGAAGAGCTGACTTAGTAATCTTATTACAAAATTCTAGACTGGTTTGGGTTGGAAGGGACCTTAAAGATTATCTAGTCCCAGTCTCCTGCACCAGACCAGGTTGCCCAAAGTTCCTTCCAGCCTGGCTTGGAACACTGCCAGGGAGGGGACTTCCACCACTTCCCTGGGCAGCCTGTGCCAGTGCCTCACCGCCCTCACAGGGAACAATTTCTTCCTAACATCTAACCCAAATCTTCCCTCCTCCTTCAGCTTAAGGTCATCACCCTTTGTCCTATCACTCCCTGCCCTTGTAAACAACCCCTCTCCAGCTTGCCTGTATCCCCTTCTCAAAGGCTGCTATGAGGTCTCCCTGGGGCCTCCTCCAGACTGAACAAGCCCAACTCTCTCAGCCTGTCTTCACAGGAGATGTGCTCCAGCCCTCTCATCTACTTCTTGGCCCTCCTCTGGACTTGCTTCAACAGGTTCATGTCTTTCCTGTAATGAGGATCCCCGAGCTGGACACAGTACTCCAGGTGGTGTCTCAAGAGAGCAGAGGGGCAGAATCACCTCCCTTGACCTGCTGGCCATGCTGCTTTTGATGCAACCCAGGATATGGTTGGCTTTCTGGGCTGCAGGCATGTAATTGCCAGCTCATGTCGAGCCTCTTGTCCACCAACACACCTGAGTCCTTCTCAGAGCTGCTCACAACCCATTCTCCAACCAGCCTGTAGTTATGCCTGGGATATTAGGATTCACTTCAAATACTTTTTCCCAGAAAATTTCTGGCCAGAAGTCCAGAAAACCTAGTGATACAGGTGAGAGTTCTTGCCTGCATCAAGGTGAGCCTTACCCTGGCAGAGCTGAAAGCTAACGCAAAGATGGATTTATAGCTTTAAGTCAATCATTACCATCTCTCATCACATCAGGTCTTAGTTACACCCAAAATGTAAAGTTGCTTTTTGTTTGTTTGGGGGTTGGGCATTTTGTTTGTTTGTTTTAATGGAAAATGAAGAAGTTAAAAAGAAGCAGGACAATAATACAGCTGGGATGTAAAAGTCCAGTGAGAGTGGAAGATGAGCCAAACATTCAACACTGAAATTGGCAAATCACTGCCTGAGTGAACAAGCCAGGCAGAAAAACCATGTAAGAAACAGGGGTAAGTGAGAAAAAGTCAGCAGAGCTTGGAAAATAAATTCATGCTGAGGTTATGTAGACCTGTTGCTGGTTCGTGAGTCTCTATTAAAATCCAGCGGAGAGCAGAGGCAACTGAGAACTCCCCAAAAATTCAGGGCTCAAAGTCGAGTTTCCAGTAGGTAAATACCTGAAGTATGACAAACACTGTGAACCCAGCTAATCTGAAAGGTGTTTTCCTTGTTTTGCTGCAGAGAAGTGAATAAATTAATGAGCTTTGAGATCCTCCTGCCAAACTGCTCCACTGAATGGACTGGGACACCAGTTGAGTAATCTGCTGCTGCTGACCTTTCTGCAGTCTTTATTCTCTGTGCCTGTTAATCCACCTTCCAAAATGAAATTATGACAATATTATGTTCTAAATAGTTTTTTAAAATCATCATTTAGTCAGTAAAAAGCAAGCCATCTATAACTTGCCTTTTTTTTTTCCCCTCTTTGCTCAAAATACTATTGCTTTTTTATTATTATTACAGTATTTGATATTACTGCTTGCCTTAAGGAATGGATACAAGATCCATTTCCTGGGGTTTCTGAGAAAAGCTTTTGAAATAAATAATAGCAACTGTTCATGAGCCAATCAATGGTGAGGAAAAGATGTAGGAAGGTACAGTACTAAGTTGTGCATCTGCCATAAATTACTGAAATTAAAGAGAAAGGTATTAAAATTTAACTTTCTGCAGTAATTTGGCTGCATTTTATCATTTGCTGCAACAGAGGTCAAATATTTCAGTCCCTTAATGTCACAGAGTACAGAAATGTATTACACAAGCAACAATGTTTAGTTGCTATCATGTACACATGAAAATAAAAAATTAGACTAATCTTTTATTCAAATCATGAGACAGATTCAAATTTACCAATCATTAACATTAATTGACTGCGATTCAAATCAAAAAGCAACAGCTGCATCCTGTTTCCTAGGCTTTGGGGAGGGTGATGTTTTTGAAAATAATGAATTTGCATTCACACTGTTCTTATTTTTAAACATCAGAGGGAATCAGTCAAAACTGTGGACCACTGTGCAAGCTTTACAAATGCTGCTTCCTTTTTATAAGCCAGCGTGTGTTGTGTCAGTGGAAATATTATAGCAACAGCTACAGTGCACTGTTCCACATTAAGATCAGCATATTAGCTGTGACAGGACAGTGCTGTCTTTTAGAAGGACTAATTGTAGGTTTATATGTGCTGAATGCCCCAAGAAGCCTGCATGCTAGAGAGAATTCAGCACATACTCCAAGTGATGCTAAACTGCAAGAGCTGGCACACTAATCTCAGCCAGACTTTTGATGACCAGCACATCAGGAAGCTTAACTTTGAATTCCAGTTAGCTTGACTCAGCTCTTCCTCCCTCCAAGATGAATAAATAGGGAGGTTCATGCAGCTCACCACACAGGTGTCTGTAAAGCCAAATACTAACAACCTGATGGCTTATCTATCCACAGCAGATATTGCAGATTCTGCTGCAGTTCTTAAAAGCAGAGTTTTCCTCAAATGCACCTAAAAAAAAAGAAGAAAAAAAATGTTTCCTCCACTTATGGTGCAATACTAAATTTTCCACCCAGCCAATTTCCACAGTCATTTTGATGGCCAGGTTTTGAGGGAACATTCACCCATAAAGACATTTGCTTACTCTTCCATTGACAGCTAGTAATAACCTGAAATCCATTGTCTTTTATGACTCTAATTTGAAGACAAATAATGTCTGCATTTTTATTTAATAACTCTAATATTTAGTAAAAAGAGTAAGAATAAAAAAGCCTAACACACTCTTTCAGTGTCAATGATTTTCAGTGGTAATGAGTTCCATGTGCTTATTATACAGCACAATACAAATTTATAAGATTTAAACTAGTTTTACATTTCTTGCCTCACAATTCCAATAAATAACTTCTTATGGCAAAAGAAATATCTGCTTTATATTCTGAAAAATAGCACTGCATGTTTTTCTACACCTCTAGAACTCCTTTCTATTTCTTTGCCTTCTTTCCAAGCAAGTCACAAACTTTTCCATTTCTCTTAATATAGAAAGCTTTCTACATCTCAGCCTAATTGTGTTTTCTAAACATCTTCTCATTCTCTTGTCACCTTGCTGAAATATAGGGCAGTCAGAAATAAACACAAGAATTCAAGGAGGAAATAATGACTTTTCTGCTGTGGCATTTTAACATTTGAATACTGGTTTTGTCTCAGATGTAGAGGAATGATGATCTTAACGGTCTTTTTCAACTTTGTGATTCTGTGGAATGGGATACTAACACCCTAAACCTACTTTTGTGCTCACATGCACCGAACTACACCTGAACTAACTTAATCTGGCATCAGAAAATTCCATGCAGGATCCAAGCATGTCTAGATCCAGGGTGAACACTTGGGCCACGAGCCCATACAGAGCTTGGTGCCACCATCAGTGTGCACAGAGCTGCATTAGCTGCAGCAACTGCAATCCTTACTGTCTACAAAAGACTTCTCCCCTACCCCTGTGTATGTTTGACTCCTTCCACACAAGTAATGCCTTTCACTGAGCAAAACAAGCTAAACAATATTTACAGAACTGCATCTTAATACCCTATGGGATCCTCAGACTGGAAAGCACCAGTATAAATGTGTTCACTGCTTTTTTATTTTAGATCCTTCAACGTCTCAGATCATAAAGATCTGTTTGAAGAGATGTCCCAAGACAAGACATGGAACTTTCAACACAGAAATATTCAAGTACTGCTTTTTCTTTTATAGAAAATAAAATAAATACATGTACACATGCATATACATAAGTACAGCAATTTGTAGGGCAGAAATTTTATTTTCCATTATGAAATTGTGGCACATCGCTAAATAACACTATTATCAGATTAAATATTCTAATCCAGATAATTTCTGAAGCAAAGCTACAGACCACAGCATCTTTGCAACACTGTAACCAGTTGCCAACAAAAGTAGTCCTGAAGCAGTAGGAAGAAATAACCCCTGGGATGGAGAACACCCCCCTCATTCCTGCTGCGGCTGTTCGGCTCTCCCACGTCATGCTTCCTAACCCTGTGTAACCATTACAACACGTTATCTGAAAACAGAGCTTCTCCCCCACTCTGAGGATCTCCCTTCTCGGTGTATGCCACAGTGCAGCAATGATGCCCAGAAATACAGTGAAGTGAAGCACCTTCCTTAAGTATCCTGCAGGCACCAAACCGTGGCTTAAAACTCAGGCGCCTCACAGCAAAGCAGCAGTCTGTAGCCACTCACACGTCATTTACAGCTTCATCACAACGCTCCCCATCCTCGCACACCAGCAAAAAGTTCCCAGGAACCGTAAATCACAGCTGTTGTTTGTCCCTGCTCTCTCTACCTCGCCTTGGAAGCACAGCACACAGGCGTGCTTAGGGTAAGAACAAACAATAAGGAGGAAGATGCATTTCATACTCCAGAGTACAAAATGAAACAGCACCGTGACAGTGCAAGGCAGTTTTCTAACTCTCCTAAATTAGCATCTTAATTAATAAGCAGGGAGCTGCAAAGCACTGCGAAGCAGCAGAGCAGCATGGCAACATGCAACAGAAGCAGGCTTAGAAGTTCACAGGAGCAGAATAAGAATTTGTTGGAAAGTGCTGTGTGTCACACACACACACACAGAGACACACAGTGTGTATGTACGTGACTGATTTTATTTCCTCCCTTCCCCGAATGCAACTTTAAATTAAAAACATTCATTAGGAAAGCTGAGATGGTTTGATTGATGACACCACCGAAAATTTAGAACAAAGGCTGACGGAAATAACCTCTTCCACTCGGCAATTACGGCACTTAAATACCACGCAGGGTTGCTAGACACCTGTAAAATCTCAGTGCCACGAGATGTGTTTCTCAACAGGGCGGACTGCAGATTTAGCAGACTAAGCAAAGGCCTGGTAGCCAACAACTCCCGACTTCTAATTCTGCATCTGAGTGTAAATCGCTGGGTGATGCTGGGCAAAAATGTATCGTTCTTCCAGCTTTCTCATCTCCAGTCTGGGCAAAGAGAATTCTAAGGATTACAGCAGGGTCAGTAAAACATTTTAGAGACATTAACATTTGCTACAAAACATCAAGCCTAATATTATGAGAAATGATGCTAAAGATTATGCTTCTGGATGATACAAATGGAGAAGAAGGACATTCAAAGTTAAGGGCTTTACAGGCTTTCCCTAGTTTTCTATTTGATGAGTAGTCTCTGCATCAAATACAGTAAGGGTGCCTTACAGAAAAGCGAGCAGTTTTAACATGGTTGCCTGCTGTAATAACCTTTTTTATTATTAATATGAGCTTTGAGGAGAGATTAAATAAAAGAGTCACATATTTGATTTTCTTGCATTACAAGCACATAGCTAAAATCACCACTCAGGATTTCCAGTATGAGGCAGTTTGTGCCTCACAGAGATAAGAATTTTAAAAAATATATAAGGGGGGGGGGAAGATATGGAAATATTTCTGTTAAGTTCTAATTATTTTTTTCCCCCTGCAATCAACAAATGCACAAACGCCTCTTATTTTCTAAAGCAAACTTCCCCTCCTGACTGACACTGCCTGTTCTTTATCATCCCCTTGTAGACACCTCCGCCCTCCCCCCCAACCCCCACCACC